>PVJH01008203.1:0-86993 GCA_004026705.1 Nesogale talazaci
ACTATGAGATTCTCCTAAACAAAAGAGAGAAACAGTATCCTAAAAGAGAGAGAGAGAAACAAAATAGTGCATACTATATATGGGGCTTCAAAACGTTAGTGGAACATTTCCATGATCTTTTAAATACCTTTTACCAAGAGCTATATGAAGCTCTTTATTATTACATGGTGGTGTCATGGGTTGCATGCTCAAAACTACTAGGCACTCCATGGGAGAAATATGAGGTTTTCTGCTCCCATAAAGAGTTACAGGCTTGGAAAGTTATAATCTAACATGTTGAAATCTAACATGCTCTACTGGGTCACTATGATTTGATGTTAACTAAATGGAAATGAGAGTGTTAACAGAACAGTATCACAACTTGAAAATGCAGCCTCTGGAGATGGCAATGTGCTATAATTTTTAAAAAATTAAAGGAGAGGTTAAGTCTAAGTAAGTCATATTTAGATAATTTAGTCTAGAAAGAGCCTGGAAATGATAAGTAAAAATACATGATTATAAAAGCAAATAGAAGAGAGATTTAAAAGCAGAAATCCCTACTTGATATCTAACCACCTTATTTGTACAGTCTAATCTCTATAAAATTGTAATATTTACATACTGAGCTTACTAATTAATGCATGCTAATGAGAGATTCTTAAGAGGTTTAGTAAAAAGGATGAGCCTAAAGAAAGGGCAGGGGCAATGCCCAATTATTACAAGACTGGCATTCATGAAGGAGACTTCATTGCTCCAAGAAATAATTCTTTCATGCTCAGTTATGGCCGTGTTGTACAGAGGACATACTCTAATACTGACAATAAGGCTCCTGCTGACACTTTCTATTCCTTTTGTCATACAATGACTGCCACAAAGAAAGAACTGTCAACTCTTTTAGCCTCCCCCACCCCAATGTAATATAGAAACAATGCAGAAATAATTCTCAGGATTGATGGTGTAGAAGTTAGATAAAATAAGTCAATCAACAAAAACGCGTAACAAAGGAGAATGTGGTAGTTGCATAATCTGACGTCAATTTGAGACATAAGAGTGAAGATGTGGTCCGCCCCCCCAAAAAAATGAGTGAATTGGGGTGGAGTTTAGCCTGTCAATCAGGTTACAGTTTGATGACCTCATTTGGAGCACTAAGGAGATAAATTCCTCATTGGAGGTAACACACACACACACACACACACACACACTCCCTGTAAGATATTCCTACAGAGCGGCTTTAGAGACCTGGAGCTGAAAGAGCCATCTGGAGACCCCTGCCAGTGCTTAGTTGCTTCCATTGCTACTGGATCCACAAGACTTTCCACCCACTGGTCTATGATCTTCCTGCATTTGGCATCATTGCGTGTGCTGCATAAGTCTGAAAAGAACTTTATAGATTGATGTCAGATTTATGGACTAATATTGGACTTATGGATTTGAACTGGATTGGGCTAGGATATTTCTCAATATTCAATTGCATGTTTATATAAAACTCTCACACAAATATGAATGCCTATGAATTTGTTTCTCTAGTCCATCTGTCCTAATACAAAGGGCGATCTGTAGTTACAAGGAAGACTCATGTTAAATCTACAGCGAGCTAAGAAAGATTCTGTAGATTGTAAATGCTGTTTCAAAAATTTTCTAGAATCATCTGTTATCTGCATCTTAGATCCATTATTAATATTCATACTTTTAATTATTTTATCATTGCCATAAATATACAGAAATAACCTCAGTTGTTGAATGACCCCAAGCTCAAACATTACGCTACACAAACAGCAAAGTTCAAAATAAAAGTGCTTGATGTTTATACTCTTGAATGAGAGTGAAACAGAAAATCAGACTTGAAAAATGTACAAGAAATATGTGAAAGCCCAGAATGAGTCCCACGTAGCATCTCACCTGAAGCACAGATGGATAATGCTACACTCTTACTCAGTCAACATGCAATGCTTGTGTTAGTACATTAGAGCAGTCATCTGGTTTGGTGTTTTACTTGTTTACAATATCATATCTGTGACTCCAAGGAAAGTGAGTGATACCAGCAATAAAGCTGAAAGGAAAACGGTGAGAGCCATGATAGAGTTAAAGAAAGAGGGTTAGGGTTAGAAAAGAAAGTATAAAAAAATGGGGAAAAAAGAGTTAAAGAAAGAAATCATTGTGAAATTAAAATTACACCATGCTTCTCTGAAAAAAACCATGGCTAGGCTGATATACCAACAGTTGTTTTTTTTAAGTGATTACAAATGGCTAATGTCACACAAGGTGTGAAGTTGTTAACCACAAAACAAAGAACACATTATAAAAGAGGTTAAAAAGTTAATTTGGATAAATCAGAAACAACTCCACAGCCATCATGAAATGGAGACAGTGATAGGGGATAAGGCTAAAAACTTCCACAGTGCCTTTGTAGGTGAAATGTTTGGACCTCAGAACCAATTATTTGTTTTTCCATGATTTTTTATGGGAATATGTTCAGTTCTTGAACTTGTCAGTTTTTAGCACAAATTAGGAGCAAATTGAGTTTGACAACTGAGGCATCACTACATATGGAGGTCATAATATATCCTAGAGAGTCTTTAGGTCTTGGCAAAAATGTATGGGAGTCTAAATTTTGCCAGGAACACTAGGATTATTTAGGCAACCTGGGAAATTTTTCTCATTATATTCTAGTAAAACACATTAATAAATAATTATTAATTATCAGACAAATCAATACTTGTTTGACTTACTTTTTTAATATATGTTTATTAAGTGAATTCTATTATCTTGAAGAAAATCTAAAATTCATTCTTATCCTAACTTATTTCAACTATGTTATCAGTACGGTGAATGTGGGCTCACCACTTGTACTTTAGGAGACTAGCGAGGTCAGGGAAATATGAACCCAATAACACTGATTATTTTGACTCTCAGAATAAAAAGGTTTGATGTAGATGAAAGTTAACAAAGATAAATGCTGTCTTATGTTTGAATAAAAAAGATATTGGTATAAGAACATTATTGGGATAATGTGATAGTCATAAGAAGCTAATATAACCTTTAGCTTTATTAGAAGAAACATGGTATACACAACAAGGTTGATGGCAGTGTCTATCTGTTCTACCCATGTTATTCCATACTTGTTCTGATGGTCCTTTTTGTGTGCAGAACACATTGCAGAAGACATTCAATAGAGATAAAGAAAAAAAAAACACTCAAGATATCAGCATATGGAAGGCCTGAAGTAAAAATACCTAATCAATTAAGGAAGGAAATGATATTGTATATTCTGGAAAATATAGAATTACTTAGGTATTTTGTTCGTAGGGTACATAGTAGTTCAGGAAAACACATGTGTTATTTGCAGCAAGGCTAGTTGTCTGGCTATCATTACAAGTGTATCATTCTAGGGGCTGAGCCCCGGTGGCGTAGTGGTCGTGTGCGGTACTGAGGCCCACTGGGATGGAGGTTCAATTCCAGCAGCGGCTCCACAGGAGCAAAGGTTGGACTTCCTACTCCCACCACCAGAGGACAGTGATGCCCAAAAAAACAAAACAAAAAAAAAAAGAAAGAAAAACAAGTGTATCATTCTAGAGCTTTAGGATTAAAATAAATGTACTATATAAGACCTCCTTAAAGTGTTGAAGAACAAGGATATCACTTTGAAGACTAAGATGTGACTGACCAAGCCATGGCTTTCTCAATCACCTCAAATGCATGTGAAAGTTGGCATTGAATGATAAGATCAAAGAAGAAACAATGCATTTATATTATGGTGTTGACAAAGAATATTGAAATGGCCCTGGGTGACCAAAAGAATAGGCGACACTGTCTTGGAAGAAGAATTAGGATAATTTTTAGAAGCAAGAATGATAAAGACACTTAAAAGATGGATCCACACAAAGGCTACAGCAACGGGCTCCAAAATAACAACAATTGTAAGGACAGTGCAGAACTGGGCAGTGACATATTCCCTTGTGCACTAGGTACATAGGGTCAGACCTAACCCTCGTGATACTTAATGACAATAGGACTAGATTTGGAAACAGAAATGAAAACTTCAAAGTAGCCCTCAGAAAGATGTATGCTTGCTTTTAACTTCATTTCCTTATTTTATCTGGCTAATTCTCTGGCAAGTGTGGTGTAAGTTGTCGTCAAATTTGCTGTTGAAACAAATTTGCTCTTTTAAAGATGCTTTTTAACTCTTAGGTGTTATAATTTTGTGATCAGAGAACTTAAGGCAGTTATTCAAGCAGCCGGCTTGATAGAACAATGGAATGGGCTCCTGAAGACACAACTTGCGATGCAAACTATGTGCAACAACTTGTGAGGCTGGGCCAGTGCTCTCCAGGAAGCTGTATATGCTTTAAACCAGTGGCCAATATATGGTGCTGTGTCGCCAATAGCCAGGAACTAAGGGGTGGAAACTGGAGTGACACCACTCACTATTACTCTTACTGACCCACTTGCAGCATTTTTGCTTCCTGTCCCAGCAACCCTATGTTCCTCAGGACTGGAGGTCCTGGTACCGAAGGAAGGAACTCTCCCACCTGGAAGCATAGCACAGATTCCACTGAACTGGCAGCTGAGAATGCCCCCTGGCCACTTTGGACTTCTCATGCCTTTGGATCAACAGATCAGGAAGGGTGTCACTGTACTGAGTGGTGTGATTGACCCAGATTATCAAGAAGAAATTGGACTGGTGCTACATAATAGGGGTAAAGAGGAATATGTCTGGAATCCAGGAGATCCCATAGGCCGACTCTTAGTGCTACCATACCCTGTGATAAAAGTTAATGGTAAATTACAGCAAACCCATCATGACAGTACATCTAATGACGTAGACCCCTCAGGAATGAAGGTCTGGGTCACCCCACCAGGCAAAATACCACAACCAGCTGAAGTGATTGCTGAGGGCAAAGGTAATACAGAATGGATAGTAAAAGAAGGTAGTTCTTCCTACCAATTACAACCATGTGATCAATTGCAGAAGCAAGGTTTGTAATTGTTCATGTATTTTCTATTTATGAGCTTATTGAATCTTTTCCTTGCTCATTTATGATATATCAGCTACAATTGGACTCAGTGTGTTCCCATTTATATGTATGATAGATGTTTGATGCTAAGTATAAGTTTGATTTCATTGCTGTCTGGAAATTCTATATGGGTAAAAAATTGTGTATAGGTGCCATGTTGGCAAGGGGTGGATTGTGATGGATAGGTTTGTCATGCCAACATGGCCACAGAAGATTGGTGGGTCTGTTGTGATGGTATGACCAATGAATACACAGGATGAATTGAAGGGCAGAGTTAGGAAGGGCTCAGCGAGTCCCTCCATCTCTCTTCCTTTTGGATCTTCGGACCAGAGAGCTGCCTTGTTCATCCTGTGCCTCGACCTCCAAGCAACACTACCCATGGGACACCTAATCATGGACTGTGGAACTGTGAGTTAAGGTTTCTTCAAGCCCTACTTTGCCACCCTCCTGGGATATACATCTCTTGAGCTGGGGACTGTTGGACTCTTTCTGTCATCTGGCTGACTATTGGTGACCTGCTCTGCTTTTTTTTTTTGCCTGTGACCAGATAGCCTGAATTGCTCTACAGAGGACTACTCAGCTGCTCTCAAGACTTGAAGGACTGCCAGTCTTCTAGCTGTCTCACTCAAGTGAGTTGCACTGAGCAATTTTTACTGCTTTATAGATAGTTAACTATTTCTTTCTTATCTTACATATCTTTCTCTATATATAAATATATAAAAAGAATTACTAGTGTCCTGATGTTATTTCTCTAAGAGAACCCTGCCTGACACATAGATCCTTATAATCAGTTCCTCCTTTCTCCTCTACCTTCCCTCCACACTCCTGATATCGCCACTCTCACCATTGTTCCTGAAGGAATCATCTGTCCTGGATTCCCGATGTTTCCAGCTCCTTTCGGTAACAGTGTACATCCTCCAGTCTAACTGGATTTGTAAGGTAGAATTGGGATCATGATAGTGGGATGGAGGAAGCATGCTTTAAGTCAATTTCAACTTGTGAGAGAATGGAACTTCCAGTATATTTTTTGAGGCTGTACTTATCAGCTATTCCAAGAGAAAGATGGGCAGTCTACTTCTGGCAAAAACTACAGATGTGGAATTCTATAGGGCTGTTCGACTCTGTCCACCAGGGCTTCTAGGAATTGAAATTGACTGGATGGGGATGAGTCTGGGTGTTTGGTTTGGGTGATGTTTGTTGAACCCCATCAACAGGTCTTTGTATTGTGGAGCCAGAGGGAGGGTTCAAGCCTTCAGTTAGGAGCCGAATGCTTGACTAACGGATCTCAGTGAATACTGCCTCCCAAGAAAACACCGCAGCCCCCAATGTATTTTTCATCATTTATTTAATTTTGTTGTTGTTCAGAACATGTACAGAGGAACACACACCAACTCTGAGTTGTGCACTCAAGCTCACCTTGATTTTTCTGAGTCCTTCCTCTATCAGTAACACAGATTCATTGGCCCCTAAGTTTCCTACCTACTATTTTGTGTTGCCACTTTCAATTGAATCCCATATTGACAGACCATTAAAAAGCTCAATGTTCGGAGAAGATATTTTTCACTCCTGAAGCTGATATTTTTTGATGACTTTAAGGGATATTTTTAAAGTACACACTTTAAATTATAAAGTTAAGGATTACACTAAGGTAATACATTTGGAAATTAAAATACTTTTTTATTTTTTTATTTTTATTTTATTTTTTTTGGGGGGGGGGGGCATCACTGCTTTCCGGCAGTGGGAGTAGGAGGCCCAGCCCCACTGTTGGAACCGAACCTCCATCCCAATGGGCCACAGGCCCGCGCACAACCACTACACCACCGGCGGTCAGCCCCTAAAATACTTTTAACCATTTTTTTTTCATTAAACATGAGATCCCCATCTCACAATAATACGTCTTCTTGCTCAGAAAATATACAATAAAATTAATTCTTTCAAACTATTCCCAACTTCTCTGAATCTGCAGCGTTTCTCGATGTTGGTAGAAGTGAGAGGAAGGAAGATGGTGCTGGGAACTGTTTTAGGAAGGTGTGGAAGCTCCATCCATGGAGTTATGTCTCCCTCCCTGCGTGGATCCTACACGCCCAAATCCTCACAGTCCAGAGGACCACACCGTGAAACAAGCCAGGACTCAGCATCTTCCTAATGCCAGGCTCAGTGGCTGCCATGCAGGACAGAGGGACCTCAGAAGGCACAATCCCTGCCCTTGGAAATCAGCTGGCTCAAAACAATTAGACCAAGGTGGTGAATAAGCTATTATACCTGCAATGAAAAGAGTGTAGCTATTTCCAGATCAGATAGAGACAGGTAATACGATCAAGGTGGTAACTTTTGAACTGAGGATGAACTCCCCAAACGCACTGATCTCCAGTTACTGGCCACTCACAGTGACCCCCTCGGACAAGGTGGATCTGCCTGGCTGGGTTCTGAGACTGCCACTCTTATGGGAACAGAAAAAGCCACATTGTCTCCCATGCGTGATTCAGGATGACTTTAAAAAGAGAGAGAGAGAGAGAGAGAGAGAGAGAGAGAGAGAGATGGAAGAACTGGAGAGAAGGTCCAGGAAGGCATCATTGTCTTCACTTTAAAGACAGAGAAATTGAAATCAAAACAGTCAGATAACTTGCTTGCATCCTCACAGGAAGCTAACATGGTATGTTAAGTGTAAATCTGTCAGAGCCCTAAGTCCACACAATGTCCCGTACTTGCACAGTGAAGGAAGAAAAATTGTGTAAAATAACCTGCACAGAGCAGATGTTTAAAAGATAACAGTGACCATTTCTCCGGGCAATTTAATTTAGGGACATTTCATTGTGGTAGGGAATGCCTTCCTTTTCCCCATAGTTGATACTTGAGGGAGAGCGAGGTGAATTTAGGACAATTTAAAATTATCCAAGTCGATTAAAACACAGGGTGATGAGCTCGAGGCCTAAGCAACTAGATGAAGACCCACATTTATAACAAGGAGGAAAGACCCAGTAATCAAAAACTTTGTGTTTTGCAATTCGACTTGGCCCTGCCCTCACATGCACTTGGCTCCTCTTCCAAAAAGTCTGTGCTCTTAAAAGGCAAGGGCAGAAAGTCCCTCTGTATGTCCTGTTCACTGCCGCGGCCACGGCTGTGTCCGTTCCCTTTTCATTGGGGGATTATGTAATGCTCCCTTTAAGATCCCTTGGGAGAAAGATGTGGCTTTCTATTTCCCTAAATAGTTACAGTCTCTGAATGGCACAGGGGCAAGTCTACCCTGCCCGGTATACGACTTGAAATTGACTCTCTGCCGTGAGTTTTGAGTTGGTTAATATCAGTTTGTCCAAGTGTCCTCTCATCAAATGTGTCTGGGGCTTCAACTTGAAGAAAGAAAAATTTTTTCTCAAATCTGTGAACAGGATACTTTTTGATGTCAAAATAAACCATCTGCTTGTACAACTGTTTCTAATTACTTCCCTGCCTGGACTCCCCATTGGAGGGGTTTGGCATCAGCACCCCGCCCAGAGCAGAGGCTTTGCCCAAATCCTCACAGGCAGTTCATCGAAGCACTTGCAGCTCAGAGGAGAGGTCTGGATCCACAAGTCCTTGTGTCCTTGGGTCTCTCTGTCTGGCCCTCTGGGGGTGGCACCTCTGCTTCCCCAGGCCTCCCTACTGGCGTTCTCGCCCAAGGGTCTCTGGCTCTCCACAGCCCAAGAGCGCAGCATGCGTCCTCCAGGCGTCAGGCACTTCTTGCTGCTGGCCTCCTCCCTTCTCTTTGCGGGGCTGGCAGCTGTTCCTCAAAGCTTCTCGCCCTCGCGGAGGTAAGTTTGGTTTGTGGTTCTTGCAGACAGACCTGCTGACTGCAGCTGTGGGTGGCAGGGCTCGAATGTGCAGGAGTCCCGCCTGCTGTCAGCCAAAAGTAGTTTCTGAGCTGGACACAGGATACAGCATTTTCACCCTGCCCCTTGCCTTATAACCACATTGTATGTGGCTGAACATCTGCCCTTTTACTTTCTCTTCAGAAAAACTTTATGATTGAGTAAATAGACAATTTTCTCCTATGCAAATTCAGCTTAGGAGTGACTGCTTTGAATTGAAGGCAGTTTTATATGCACTGGTCAATTCTTATGGACACTAAGACACTATTATTTCTTCATCAAATACTGTGATAGTTTGAAAAGGATTTTGAATTACATCATACAAGCTTAACTTTTAAAAGTCTAGTTTGTATGAAATCCTTAACGAAAACTAGACAAGTTTATACCCAACAATACTGCAATGCACATAATTCTACTAAGCTATCTGTTCTTTTGCATAATATAACTGCCCTCTGACCATAACTAGCAATGGGACTTTGTATTTGTTTATTTTAAAAGCATTGAAAAGAGGAGTCAGATAAGTATCCTATTTGGGATTACTGTGGATCTTATTTAAATGCACATCTATGGTTCAGTGGTAGATCACTAAGGGACTGTGTAGAATCATCTCCGCTCGCCTACTGGACAGTCTTATTTCTAGGTGGTCAGGTCACCGCTTACAGAGTACCGGCAGTGCCACAGTTAAGCGCTGAATTACTGCCCTAAAGACTGGATGTTCAAATCTGCCCTCAGGCGCTATGGGAGGCTGCCCTGGCAATCTGTTCCTTGGCAGATGAAGCCCTGCCAAAGCCACTTTGCGGAGCCCATTCTGACTCAGAGTAGCACTGTCCTCACAAAGTTTCCAAGGCTCGGAATCTTTTTCTTAGCAGACTGCCATATCCTTCTCCCGCGGAATGGCTGGAAGGTTTCCACCACCGGTCTTCCCCTTTGCCTCTCCTCTCCCCACACCCCCTCCCAACCCAGCCCTTAACTGTGCCGCAGGACTCTGGGTAAAGATTGCAGTGGAGAAACCACAATGGGGCGGTTCTCTGCAGTCAAGAGCACTAAACGTTGAAATCAATTGGATAGCACATTCCATTAGTCGGTCACTGCTTAGACATTTGGGGTCAAGGTCATAACTCAGGTGCTGCAGGTGGGTGTTGTCTGTTGCCTGGGGAGTGGGGAGGGGAGCAGTCCTTTCTAGAAACTCACTCAGTGCCCAGAGAAAGGAGGGGACTCGTTTGGGTAGCACTCAGGGAGGAACAATGGGTCCACAGCAGAGGGAGCAGCACCTTGTTAAACGTGGTCTGGGGGATGTGTCTGTCGCCCCATGCAGGAGCTGGTCCACTGCTTCCTGCAGACTGAGCCGGGCTGAGTCAGAACGCCGCTGCAGGGCTCCGGGGCAGCCTCCAGGGAGCGTCCTGTGCCACGGCCGGGGCCGATGTGACTGTGGAGTTTGCATCTGCCATGTCACCCAACCGGGCATGTACTTTGGGCCTTTCTGTGAGTGCCACGAGTGGGTGTGCGAGACCTACGACGGGAAGACGTGTGCAGGTAAGGGGGAGGCCTGGCCTGTGGCCTCCTCGGGAGGCACAGAAACCAGCACCGGTGCGAATCCCAGCAAGCGCTCTTCCCATGCCCAGGTTTCTGCCTTGGAGTCTGGGGTCAAGTGTGAGAGCGGACTCTCTGCTGCTGACGTCAGATTGAACGCTATGGCAACTGCCGGTGGTCTTACGTTTCGCCAATTAATTCAGGAATTATTTATAATAATCCTTTGAATTAATCCCCCAACAGTGCCAAGTGGGAGCCCTGTTGGCGCAGTGGGTGACTCGTTAGGCTGCTAACAGCAAGGTGAGCAGTTTGGAACCCACAGCCACTGTGCTGGAGGAAGAGGAGGCTTCCTATATGGGTAAAGAATCCCACGGGGCCTTCTGCCACGCCATAGAGTGTAGAGTCAGCGTCGGGTCGATGGCAGTGAGGAGGGGCCAAACTTAAACGTGGATGATAGTTACATTATTCTTTTGCTACATTGTTAGCCTCACTTGCCCCTTACTGATTAGTCTCCCAACTCCTCTCCATATGATTTTTCTGGACACTTGTACCCAATCTGAACCATCATTTATACTATTTACTGACCATAGACAGTATTTTCTTTTTATCTTGAAAGCACACCGGCATGGTATTTTCTCAAGCTGCAGAGAGGCAGATTGTGTCTGTGAAGGCTGCTTTCCTGTCCATCCCTAGGGTGGAGCTCCCAGGTGGGAGCACAAACCAGAACACTCTAACCAGGAAAAGGATTAATGGGCACACATCTACTTAGAGGAAACCACATTTGTATTGTTTTAGC
Organism: Nesogale talazaci; assembly: GCA_004026705.1. Taxonomy (NCBI): domain Eukaryota; kingdom Metazoa; phylum Chordata; class Mammalia; order Afrosoricida; family Tenrecidae; genus Nesogale; species Nesogale talazaci. The sequence goes on from PVJH01008203.1 coordinate 11,166, forward strand.
TGCTGGAAGTTTTGTGCTGCTAGGTAGCGTGGTGTTTTGTGAGGGTGGAGTGAAGATAAACACATTTGACTTGCACATTTTCGGGAGTGATCAGGAAACGGTCACCGAGCTTTTTCATAGGGAACACCTCTATCCCTTTCCCAGTTCCACAAAGGCACGTCCTTTACTTCTGTCCAAAGAACCTCAGTTAAGCCCTTGGGAATCGTGCAGAAACTCCCTTAGTAAAAGTATAACACAAATGGCTTCCAACCATGGTTTGGAAAATTTGTCAGGAAAAAAAATAGCACCTTATTTTTACCCGCAATGGAGCTAAGAATAAGGACTTAAACACTAACACAGAAAGATCACAGATGAGTTCATAGCAAAGAAAAAAAAATCCTTTTTTTCTTGGCACCTGGGGCACAGAATCTTAGAGTGAGAATACTTAATATGTAAATTATTTTTCTGTGGAAAAAATAGTCATATAAGTCACGTGAAGGGGCACAGGTGCTTCTCTGGGGTTTGTTTGCGCTGTGAAACCATGGCTCAGCCTTTTAAAAAATACGGAGGGCCATAGCTTGTTATTTTTTCTTAGTCTCTCATGCTGCGGTTTTATTAAAAGTAGTCCTTTAGAGTGAAAGCTAGATATCGTCTAATATTTCATTTCAAATCCAACTGCCACTGACTTCTCTGGCTTTTATTGCCTCTGGCAAGGCCTCTTCAATATCATGAGTTCTTAATACAATTTTTTTTCAGGGCTTTCTTGTTATTTTATTGGAAAAGTAGAGATGAAATGAAGGCTTCCCAGGGCAGCACTAGTTATGAGGGTCCTTGTGTAAGAGTTCTTATGGAGGAACTAGTGGGCATGGACTCCTTCCTCTCACACGGAGAATGCTGAAAGCACTGTGGTGTATGTTGCTCCTGTGTGCTACTGAGTCCATATCAACACAGAGTAACCCTTTTGTGACAGAGTCAAATGGCCTCTGAAGGTTTGCGCCTTTTGTGTGTGTGTATCCTCCCTCCCCACACTTACTTTTTTTTTAATATAGATTTTATCGGGGGCTCTTACAGCTCTTATAACATTCAATACATCATTCGTATTAAGTACACTTGTACACATGTTGCCACATTCATTTCCAAACATTTTCTACTTGACCCCCAGCATAAGCTCCTCTTTCGGGCTGAGCCCTGGTGGTATAGTGGTTGTGTGCAGGACTGAGACCCACTGGGTTGGCAGTTCAAATCCAGCAGCAGCTCTCCAGAAGCAAGGCTGGGCCTTCCACTCCCACCAGAGGGCAGTGATGCCCCTCCCAAAGGCTCCTCTTTCCCCTTTTCCTCTGGTTCTTTTTTAAAAAATTTCAACTCCCCATATTTCCCCTCCCCCCATTTTCTTCACCATGAACTCCTAATAGTTTGCAAATTATTACCTCTTCATATCGTACACTATCCAATGTGTCACCTCACCCCCGCTGTCCGCATCCCAGAGAGGAGGTCACATGTGATTCCTGAAATTAGTTCCACTAATTAGTTTCTACTCCACCATCCCTCCACCCTCCCAGTGTCACCACTGCCCCCACTAGTCCCAAGGGATCATCTATCTTAAGTCCCCCATGTTTCTAACGCCAATGTACATCTAGCTGAATCCCCTGGTAGAACTGGGAACATAATAGTTGGTTGGAGGAAGCATTTGAGAACCAGAGGAAAGTTGCACATTTAAATGCTACTACCCTGTACCTAGACTGGCTCATCTCCTCGCTGCAACCCCTCTGTAAGAGGATGCCGCTTCACTTATTGATGGGCATTGGTTCCCCAATCTGAACTCCCCTTTTATAATTTTTACAGGTTGTTTTTTTTTTTTCCTCTGCAGAGTAGATGGGGTGTTCAAACTGCTGATCTTCCCTTTCGCAGGTGGGTCCTTCCCCAGCCTGCTGCTTGGACTCTTCCTGTGGGAGCTGAAAAGGCCCTCACCCCCTTGGAGTTGATCAAATTCATAGCAATCTTAAAAGCAAGGGAAGAAGTGCCTCTGTGACTCTCCTAGACTCTACCCAACTGGCAGTTTCAAACTGCTCACCTTGTGGGTGTCAGCCAGTGCCACCATTGAGAGTGCACATTTTTTCTTTCCCTTCCATAGAAAATAATTTGTCTACTTATAATATCCTAGTTACTGCATTCTTTCTTCCTTGACACAGAGTAGCGCTGACTCACCCCACATTTGTTTCATCCTATGAGCATTTCTGCAGACATTGAAATATTTTCTCTCATGATTTTAAGGCTGAGTGAAATAACAGCACTCTTTTCCATATGTCAACTAGTTGATGAGGTGGAAGTTAGAGCCCTTTATATAGAATGTTGCACCTAACATGGACCCTGGGGCATTTCTGTCAACGTTTGCCAGACCCCTGGGGAGAGGCATCACACAGCGTATAGTGCCACTTTGTCATGTTGTTTCAAGTTTAGTTGGTCATATTTCATTTCAAGATGGTTTCCATGTTATACTTAGAAAGGCATGAACACAGGAGATTGTCTATTTTTACACACATGGATGAAAACACATGGGATTTTACCTACCGGATAAACCCATTTATGTTCTTTTTGGGAATGGTGTAACTTCTAAACGTCTCCCTGACCGCCAGGAAGAAAACAGAGTCTTGCTTTGGTTGTATATTATAGCATGACTGAAAGCAGGTGATCTTTTGAAAAAGAGCTAGAGTTCAAATCCTAGCCCAACATTAAGTAACTTGAGAGCAATTGTTAGAACAACCTGAACCTTTGCTTTTTCCTTAGTAAAATGGAGATCATCATAATACCTAGCCTAAAGAATTGGTGTGGGATTTAGTATGTTTAACCACTCTAGACTAGAATTTGGGGAAAAAAGAGAGTTCGTTATATATAATGATGTATATAACATTATTACGGTGATACATGGAAGATCATGTATATATGGTAAAGTGACCAGATTTTAAGCAGGACATCATTGACTGGGGGGAGGGGGGTGTTCTTGATTAAAAAATTTGGTCTATATGGAGCAACAGAAGTATTCATAGAATGCAAAAATAGTATTATATTTATTTTAATTTTAAAACCACAGGACAAATGTTAAAAAGTGGGATGTCTGGTCACCTTAATATATGGATAAGTATATAAATAGGTGGATGGATGAGTCCAAAGGATGATGGATTTGTAGAATGATAGACAAATAGATAACTTGTATTTGTTGGGCATTTAATGCAGTGAAAACAGTTTAGCTTTCTTAATGTGATTTGGGCCTGCTATTGATTCAGACCTCAAAAGGTCAAGCAAGGATAGTTATTTTGGCTCCCTTTCAGAGCAGCTGTATTAGATACAGTATGCCATTTTAAAAGTTAAGTCCAGGGGGATTCTTCTACTGTGAATCATAAGAAACATACTTATTTTAGGTTGAACTTGTACAAAATATTGAATTGTCTATTCCTTCCTCTGTCTACATTTTTCCTAGGCTATTAGTCTCCATCAGACTTTTATGGTATAGATATCTGATGCAATGTGCATTCCTTAGGGATGTGACAACTAATAAGGAGTAAATCAATGGTGGGGAAAATGTCTTTGGGGACTGAAAATGTTTGCTTGCATGGAAATCTTTCCATTGATATTTTAAAGTCATTCCTGGGAGACCACTTGTCCAGCTTTGATTAGGCTTAATTAGGATGCTGGTATCTTAAAAGTCTTCTTCTAATCACTTGGCAATGTGTCACTCTAAAAGAGTTTTCATTTTAGCAGCTGGGAAGAGTTCATTGAATTCAGTTTAGCAAATACATAACTGACTATTTGGTACAGCCTCTTTTGGTTTTGAAATAGAGATAAAGACTAGGAATTTCTGGCAGCTTGCAATTCTTTCGGTGAGGTTAAAGAAATACCCCCCTCCCCCCAAAAAAACTGTGATGTAATGCAGAGCATCACTTAAAAAAAATGTGAAGGCAAGAATTAAATACTGTAGTTAAAGTTTCCTGACGAAGAAGTAGCATTCAACATGTCTTTTTTTGGGAGGGAGGCATCACTGCCCTCTGGTGGAAGTAGGAGACCCAGTCTTGCTCCTGGAGAGCTGCTGCTGGATTTGAACCGCAAATCCAGTGGGCCACAGTCCCACACTCAGCCACTACATTACCGGGGCTCAGGCCCTCAGCATAAGACTTTAAGTATGAATTTTTTTTCAATTCAAAAAGTATGCTGTGTAATATTGAGAGAAGAAGCATTTAAGCAGAGGTTTTAGGGGCAGAAAAGCATGAGGGTATGTTTTGGGACCAAATCGAAATCAAACCCACTGTCATCGTGTTGACATAGATTCCTAGCGGCCCTATAGAAACGAGCAGAACTGCCCCTGTGGGTGTCTGAAACCGTGACTCTTTATGAAAGTAGGAAGCCCCATCTTTCTGGTGAGTTTTGCCAGGGATTGTTTCTGTTTTGGGGGCCTCACTGCCCTCTGGTGGTGGGAGTAGGAGGCCCAGCCTTGCTGCTGAATTTGAACCTCCAACCCAGTGGGCACAGTCCCGCGCACAACCACTACGCCACGGGTGCTCAGCCCTAAAAGGTTGTTTGGGACCTGAATTTAGGGCTGTGAGGAAAGTAGTAGAAGATATGCTGCATTGTGGTTGGTGCTGATGTGAAGGGTTTTGACTAGAATGAAGAGATTTTGCTCAATGAAACAGCATCTATGATCATGAAGTGTTCGAATATGGGAAGTGTGGGCGGTCTTGACTTCTTGAAAGTGATTAGATGGCCAAGAACCTGACAGCATGGCAGCGTGAAACTTGATGGTGAGAAACCCAGTCTAGGTATTATTTCAATATATACCATGGGAGAGATAGTAAGGATAGAAATTGGTGAATTTTAACAACTGTTTAAAAGTAGACTCAATATTATTTAGTACCCAAGGAGGAGTAAAATGATGGCTTAAAACTGATGTTTAGTACATAGATCTGAATAAGTAGAAATATCATGGAACTATTATGGGAATAAGGAAGTTATGAAGAAGAAACAGGTAACAAGGAATTCATACTTAAATTTATTTTTAAGGGAAAAAAACTTAAAAAACATCCATAATTGCTGCAAAATGAATTTCTTCAAGGAAAAGAAGCTTGGACTTTTTGACAGATTTGAGGATGGAGGAGAGTCTTATGAGTCTTGTTCATTTATGATGGCAAGGAGAGCCAGTCAATGTCTCTGAAATGTGCCTGTATGTGTGTGTTTGTGTGTGCTACTGTAACAACAACTTTATAGAAGAGTCTGAGATTATTCAGAATTATATATGCTCATCTATATATAATTGTATATTTATTCAGAATGTAGAAGATTTTTACAGAATAAGAGTTTATCTCCATAAGTATGAGAAATTTTTAAAAGTAAAATATGTATACTATGTAAATATTAATAATTTCTTCTTAAAATATTTCTGATTTTCATATTAAGTCAATAGTACGGGAGTTGAATACTCTTACTCCTGAGAATTATTCCTTCTGGCTCTTCAGACTCTATCTTCTGACTATTTGACCTGTTTTTTCTCACAATTGCATGTTTTTACATAGTTGAATAATTTCTCACTAAGCATATTTTGTGGACTCACCCTCCTTAGTCATTTTTTTCTTTTCCACCTTCTCTGCCTTGTAGGAAGGCTTCTTCTGTCTTGTTCCCCATGTCTTTATCTCTGTCTAACCCACGCTTATATTTGTCAATATGTGAGCTGTTTTTTGTTGGTTTTCTTTTTAATATGCTTTGGAACAGGAACACTGAGCATAAAATATTTTAAAGAGGAGCTTGTATCAAGGGCTCAAGTGGAAAATGTTGGGATATGTATGTGGAAACTTGTGTGCAAATGTGCTTGATACAAATGATGTACTGAATGTTGTAGTAGCTGTAAGAGCCCCCAATAAAATAAATTTTTTAAAAAAAATATTATTTGTTCTTTAACCACTTCCCCCCACCCCCCGCCACTTTTCAGTAAAGTACTGTGTTGAACAGACTGGCAGACTCTGGTCTCACGCTACATCTTAAATGTGCTTTCATCAGAGGCTTCACATTTTTCTACTTTTGAACCCAGTAAGGGGTTCACCACTACCTCAACCACTGAGTGCAGATCATGTCTTTTGAGTTAAACTGTACAATCACAAATTCTTCCAATTTGGATAAATGTGATTTGTTTGTCTCCTAGTCATATTTTAAGTTAAAGTTTTATCACCCTCAAAGAAAGTGTCGCAATTAGGTATGTCATACTAATAGACTTAAAAAAGTTTTTTTTTAGAAACAGAATAGAATGATTCTGGAATTTTCATGAACTTTGTGAAAACCTCCTTTCGACTTGTCTTCTCCACTCCTTGACTGCTTTATGCTCACATATCTGTTTGGTTCTGCCCTAGAGATCCAACAGTGGGGACTTGCACAAAATGTTATCAACATCTTGATAATCTGATTTTAGAAGAACATATTTGCTACTTGACAGTATTTGGACTAAGTCTTATAAAGGTGAAATGTTCAGGGTTGGTTTTTTTTCATTTGCTTGTTTTGTTTTTTAAGTAAAATTTCCCCAAGAAGAGAAAGCAACATATGAGAAAAAAAAATTATTAATGTCACAAGCTTTAATTTGGTAAAGCATAAACCTCCTCCATTTCAGTTTCAGAAACATTCAATATATTTTAAGGCATTATGCTGAAACTGATATCCCATGACTTTGAGTATCAAACCATTCCTCAGTTCCCTAGTTCTGGGCCACCAATTTTGATGTCTAATCTCAACCTTGTCATTCAGCTCATTGTCTTAAAGTGGAATCCAGATACGTGGAATACACTGGATCCCAGATATAACTCCGTGTGTAAGGAGTTCCCTTTCTGAAGATACAGAATTTTCTACATTCCTTAATTTATTGTTAATCATTTTCCAATGCGGTTGTAACAAATTGCCACCATCTTGCGATTGAAACAAGTTTATTCTCTTACAGTCTTACACATCACATATCTAGCACAGGTCTCCCAAACTAACACATCAGCAGGTAGTGCTCCTTTTGCTGTCCTTGGTAAAGTTTGGGATGCCTGTCCCTGCTTTAGCCAAACACAGAGACCAGGTTGATTTAGAATATTCGACCTTATGCAAATGCTTATGCAAATGCTTATAAGAAGCAATCAGAGGGGTTGAAAGCATCCACAAAGTTTTCAGAGTTCAGTGAAAGACAGGCCCTCACCCAGGTGGCACTGAGGAACATTTAACAGGTGCGTTCTGGGCACTGAGGGCTCAGCAGTGGGACTTGGAAGCCTGGATCACAGATGGAGGCTGCATCACCCTCATGGCCTCGAGGTTCACTTCTGATCTCAAAGTCAGATGTGTGTTTTGTTTGTTTTTATGCCCAAACTTGCTGAATGACAATGTTCTTAAGTTTAAAAAGGAGAGGGTGGCTATTTGATTTGTGGTGATCTGCAAGAAAAATCTTAAACTATCCAACCTTGAATGATGTCATCTTGGTAGCATTAACAGTGCACTTGAGTTCCTCTTCATATCACTTTCTAAGAGCTGCAGGAGGAAACCTGCTTCCTGCTCTCTTGGGTGTCAACAGATTTCAATTCCTTGTGATCACAGAAGTGTGGTCTCTGTTTCTTCACTGTCAATGAAGCCATTTCTTGGGACCTAGAAGTGTAGCCTCCCCATGTCTCAGAACCAGGAACAAGAAACATGATCTTTTACATATGACCCTTTCTCTGATTTTCACCTGCGGCCCCCCCCCCATATCTCTGATCACTGTCCGTAAAGGTGGGACACTTTTAAGGGTTTGTGTAATTGATAGAACCCACCCTCCTCATCTAGGACAATCTCTTCTCAAGAAAGCTTCTCACGTTTGCAAAGCTCCTTTTGTCACAGCAGGTTCTGGTAGCTGGGGCTTCAGCATCTTTTTAAAAATAATTTTATTGGGGACTCTTACAGCTACTACAAAATTCAGTACATCATTTGTATCAAGCACATTAGCACACATGCTGCCACATACATTTCCAAACATTTTCCACTTGAGCCCTTGGTACAAGCTCCTCTTTAAAAAAAAAAAAAAAAAAAAAGCTCCCCTTTCCCTCCCCCCTTTTTTTTTAATGAATCATTTTATTGGGGGCCCATACAACTCCCATCACAATCCATACCAACATCAATTGTATGCAGGCCACATTTACACACCAATTGTCATCATCACTCTCAAGACATCAGCATTTTTGAAGACCTTCATTGTGACCATCAGTTTCCCTCTCCTATAAAGAGGTAGGTGGAGACCCTGATGTGCTAGTGGAAAAGGATGAGTTCCAGTTCTAGTCATCTCAGGGGCCCTTACTTCCCATGTAGATTACAAATGTTAATCTCCTCCCTCCTTTTTACATGCGCATATCTACCTTATCTAATTTTCTGGGGCCAAGTATTTCCCATCAGGCATTGGAGACTCACTGATAGATGTATTGCCTTCCATTCAGGGGGTCCAGTTTTGATTTCAGACCATTGCACCTCAGAAAGTTGTTCTTCCATGAAAGTGGTTTGCTTCCAGCTAGATCTTCTGGGAATAATAGATTTGTTTCACTTTCTCCTTTCAGTCCCAGTTTGTGTAGCCTCTACACCTTGGAGAAGACGCTTGTTGAGGATACTTGAACTTTCATCCTCTGCCAATTTGAGGATGTAACTCACTATGTCAACTTCCATCTTTCTGGATGTCTACATTTCTGGATCTCGTCTCTACCTTTGTATCAGGCCTACCACTTTTGCTTTCTTGCCCCGATAGTCTTTACACTGATTTATAGCATCATAATTGATAAGATGGAAGGCTTCCATTATCCTTCTCTCAACACTGTGCAATTAGTGTTTGAATTTGGAGTTTGCATTCTTTTTCAAACTAGAAACCTCTCTGTCTCTTTCAATTTCTGTCGATGACCTCAATGGAAGAGTCCATGCTTGAGGCTGCCTCCGCTGGATTGTTGGTTTCAGTGTGGGGCCCAGAGCTTATCTCCTCAATATGTAAAAATAAAAAAATCAACAGAATACAAGAGCAAACTTAAAATGACTAACTTTCTCAGAGTTTTTAAAACACAAAGTAAACTTTACCGGATGTTTTAGAAGTCAATAGGGGTGGAAATTTTTAATCATTGGAATGCAAGCAACTTGAAGTTACAATAGCCATTCTCTTTCTTTAAATCACAGCTTCTCTGGAATGTCCTTCAATCATTCTCCTTTCTTTCCTCTTTTTAAAAGATATTATTTCTATTTCCCATTTCACTCAACAATTCTATTAAATTTTAGTGGAGGAGTCTGTGTTATTTCTATTGTCTTTTCTTTTGCTAATTCATGGTCATCTCTAAAATCTTTTACCCTATGTGTCAAAGACACGCACACACACATACATATGCACACAAGCACACACCAAATACACCCATGAGAGGGCTTCAAAAAATCCCTGCCAAAATGGAATTGAAATATAATAGAATTTTTCCTTGAACTTTTTGAAGCCCCATCATTCATGTATTTGTCCTTATGTATATTTGTGTATGTATATAAATGTGTTCATGGATATGTCAATGCTATTAAGGAAGATACACATACTTAAAATAAATTTCTTGTATCTCCTTCAAATTATTTGTAATACTAATACTATTAGTATAAAAGACACTTTTGGTTTGTATCTACATATGCAAATGAATATCTAACTGAACAATTCTTCTGTAACTGTGCAAAAAATATCATCATGACCATGTGAAATTGTCACCTAACAACTTGGTTTATTAACTATTCCATCAAATAGCAAATGTGAGGCTATGGAAAATAATATTTGAATCACAATTCATCTTTTTATGAAGGTTATTTAATGTACTGCTGATAATGTCTTTCAAGAGATAAAGAGAAAATAGTTTATTTTCTACTTTTAATGATTAATAGTAATACTACTCTTATTAACTTTTTTTATTTTACACACATTTTGTGGAAAATTTGAAAACCTCTTAAAATGTCTGGGTGCATACTAAATCCTCCAGTGTAGATTTAGAGACAGAAACACTTGGGTATTTCTTTCAACTAATCTCTGAAAGACATGGTCTTAAAAGCACAAAAAGAATAGTGCACAGACCTATTCACAAACTAATAATCCTTTCCTGATGTTTTTTTTGGGGGGGGTTGTAGCTGACAATAAATCTGCTCAACTATTACACACATGTTCTCCTTCCCTCTGTCCCTCTGAATCTTCCAGTTGGAGCTCCAGAAGCAGAAAAAAGCAATAAAACAATGAAAAGAATCCACTTTAGAGCAGAGTTTAAGATCCTCTTCCAACTGTGGGACATTCTTTCATGAATGGGCTTATGAATGGAGTGGGAGCTAGAACAATAAACCCCATAGTCATTTTCCTGCTTATGCATTTCTGAAAAAATAACGAACTATCTGAGCTTACATTTACCCATTTATATTTGTCATACTAATCTTTCTTCAAACTTTTTCAAAGATATGTATATGGTTTAGGAAATTTTAAACGTAAATGCAGATGTATGTAGGCAGAGTAAACAAGTTGCGTTTAGCTTACATGAATTACTTTAGGTTTCTAACAGTACCTTTATATCAAAAATGTTGATGTTAAATTGTCATGTGAGTGAATATTCAAGGACTGTAGTAAGAGTATAAAGAACTGGGTATGAGGGAAAGCAGACTTGTAAGGGCTAGTAATGATGATTCTGGAGAACAGTTGACAAACAATCTGGAAATATTAAAATACAAAGTCAGAAAAGGTAAGAGAACTTGGAGGAATTAGCATTCTCCTGATCATGCAGTAGAACCAAAGACAAATTTCTCTTATCCATTTTCACATTTTTCTTACATGCAGTCAATTAAATATTTATTGAATTTTCTGTCAAATCTGGTTCTATTGCCAGTGCTCTAGTCCAGGCTTCATTTGCCTAGATTGCTACTGTGAGTTCAGTCCTAACTGCTCCTCTGATATCACGTGATTTTCTTTCCAATCCATCCTGTACATTGCTACTTAATAATTAAAAAAAAATCAAAACCACATCAAACTCACTATCATTGAGTCAATTTAGACTCATACAAAGATTAGTATGTCAAATATAAATGGGTAAATGTAGGCCCATGTAGATAGTAGTGACAGAGTAGAACCTCCCCATGGGTTTCCTAAACTGCAAGACATTTCAGGAGCAGGAAGCCTCATCTTTCTTCCTCAAGAAGAAACCACACTTGGCTTCTGGTTCCTGTTGGTGATGGAGGAAGACTTTTTGCTTGGGGAGCATTGAGCTTATTTTAATGGTGGTGGAAAAATTTGGAGAGGGATATAAATAATCTTTGTACGACACAAAGAGTATTATCAATGGCACTGAATTATACATGTAGAAGTTGTTGAGTTGGAGAATGTTTTTCTCAGTTTAATCTTGCCAAAATTGAATAAAAATTAATGCATAAATAGCAATGAGTATAAGAAAGAAGAATAGGTACTAAAATTAATTGGGATAATGTTTGTACAACTCTTCTTGATATGACTAAACTATTGAATTTATGATATGTGGATGAAATGGCAATAATTTTTTTTTAAAAAAGGTCTAGTGAATTCAAACTGCTGATTTTGCAAATCACATCACAAACTCCTAACCTACCCTGTACCTAGGGCTCTTCCACTGCTCAGTAAATGCTGGCTGTTTACTCCTTCCCCCAAATGCTCAATGTTTTTTCACAATTCCTTCAAAGATTATTCTGATTTCTATTACTTCATTCACATCACTGAAGTATATTGAGGTTAAGAGTCAAGGAAAAGGAGGATAGATGATTTCAAATGCATAAGAAAGAAAGAAAGATGTATGGCTTGATTGATACAATGGCTACAGCAGTGATTCAAACATAATAATGATTATGAAAATGAGATGCAACCAAGTAGTGCTTGCTTTATTACACATAAGGTCCGAATTGACTCTTTGGCATCTCACCACAACAAAAACACTTGCATATGATGACTATCAAAGCTAAACTGCGATTTGAACTTTATTTGACTAGTGAAAACCTATCCAATCTTGTTTTCCTCTTGTCCTGGTGTCATCAATGCTTGGAAAACCATGTATGTCAGGGTAGAACTTCAATCCATAGCAGAGTTTTTTTGTTCGTTTGTTTTGATCCACGGAGTGTTTAATGGCTAGTGTTTTTTTGGAAGCAGATATCTGAGTCATTATTCTGAGCGATTTCTGAGTGAATCTGAACATAATCTTTCAAGTAATAGCCAACCACATTAACTATTTTCACCACTCAGTAACACTCTCATACTGACAGGCCCACTCTGATATCTACTTCTTGTCCAACGTGCTCCCTCCTTCTTGGTCTGATATTAGCCACACAAGCTCTGTCTTTCTGTTTCAGGTGTGTGGGTACACACGTGTGCCTTTTGTTGTTGTTCCTACATACTTTGTTCAATCTTTGAGTGTGCTGCTACTATATTTCCTGGAATCTTTAAAAGCATTTAACACAATACTCAACAAATGATACATAATATTGATTGATTGATTGACTGAGACCCTACAGGGAATCTATAGGTGACTCTGGTACTCAGATGACCACAATTTTGGATTATACCCAGAACTTAGAAAAGAACTCGCATATGTTAGATGCTAAATAAGAATTTGTTGAACAGATAAGTCATTGAATTTGGATTTTGTTTTTTTTTCAGCAATACAATTATGGTATAGAATATTCAATATGTCAATGTCCATGGTACCTCTGAAATTTTGTAACAGAAGTGGAAGCAAAACAATAACATTCATTATATAAATATTTTGTTAATTTATCTAGATGTTAGAATCTAAATATAAAATGCTAAAGCTACATCAAAATTTATGTGAAAACAGGAATATGATTATGATATGATATGATATGATTATGATGGAGTACTATTATGATGGAGTACTATTCCAAATATTCTTATTATTCTATTATTTTAAGACAACCCTGTTTGCAATTTTATTGATATCTAAATCCTATGCCAGGACAACCACTATTTATTTTTTCGAAACCATTTTTAAAATACTTAAAGCCATCATTTGAAAGTATATAATTTAGTGAGTGATTTTCAGTATATGCAGTGGTATACACAACCACAGCACTATCTATTCTAGAACATTTTTCTTATTCTCAGAAGTTAACCATTCACTTGTGGAAACCACCTATCAAATTCCTGACATTATGGATTAGACTGGTTTTGTTATTTCATACAAATGGAATCAGACAAGATGTGGTCTTTTTTTCTGCATTTTCTGCATTTCACTCCATATAATATTTGTAAGCATCCAAATTCTATCAATACTGCACTCCATTTTCTGCCCAAACAACATTCCATTACATGAATATACCAATCTGTTTATCTATTTTCACTTGATGGGTACTTGGACTATTTGCACTTTTGACTATTATGAATAATGCTACTATAAGGTTTATGAAAAAGTTTGGTGTGGCCATGTGCTTTCAATCTTTTGAGTATGTGTCTAGGAGTGGGATAAATAAGTTTTATGGTAACTCATCTTTAACTTTTAGAAGAACTGTTGAGCTTCTTGACATTGTGGCAATATCATTTTACATTCTTACCAGCAACCTGTGAGGGTTCGAATTTCTCCTTCACAAACCAAACTAAACCAATTGCCTGTGAGTTATTGTTGACTCACAACAAGTCAAGGCAGTTAGAGCTGCTTACTACCACTTCTGAGACTCTAATTCTTCACGAGAGCAGACAACTGTGTTTTCTTCTACAGAATGGCTGATGGGTTCCAACTTCTGAGTCTGTGGTTAGTGTACCAATCCGTACCCAACCCCACAGCTTCCTTACCCTAGCCATCATTGATGTATGTTTCCTAATAGGAGGGGAATGGTAGCTGACTGTTAGTCTAGGTAAACTAGAGGACCAAATTCATAAAATGTACACATATGTATATAAGGGGAGGTTATATACAAGAGCAATTGAACATTGAGAAAACATTTCAGCTCAGTCCAAATCAAGTCCTTAATTCTGATATTGCCCAAATGTCTGACAGCAATCTATAAAATCCTCTCCAGACTTAGGAAACATATGCAATGATGCTGAATACAGGAAGATCACAGACCAGTGGGTGCAAAGTCAATGGTCGTAGAAACATCTCAGCACTGGCAGGGGTCTCTCTGTGGCTTCTCTGGCTTCAGAGGTCTGGTTGCATCCATGTCCCAAAGGGAGTAAACCTTGTCAGGTGAGTGTCTTCGAGAGAGTGACTTGAGAGAGATAGTGCCTTCACTTCCAAGAAGGAATGACCACCTTTCCCAGAATTCTCAGGAGAAAACCATGCCCACACAGAGGTCTCATTGGCTCTCTCCAGATTGACAGGCAAAACTCTGCCACCTACACTCTTAATCCTCAAATTGGACCCAGCTTAGGTGACTGCCACAGAGTATAGTCTTCATCTGTGCTTTCAAAATGAAGAAAGAAAGAAAGAAAGAAAGAAAGCATAGCATCTTCACATGACTCTACTGAAAATTTTCGAAATGTCTACTTAAAACCTTTGCCCATTTGTTAATTGGGCTAGTTTTTTAAATAAGTAAACTGCTAGTATTCTTTATATATTATGAATAGAAAAATCTGCAAGATATATGGTTTGAAAATATTTTATTACATTCTGTGTGGGGGGTTGTGTTGCAGGAAGGGAGAGGGCATAAGAGGAGCTGATGCCAACGGCTTAGATACAAAGCGAATGTTGTGAGAATGATGAGGGCAGCAGATGTATGCATGCAATTGACACACAATGGATTTATATATGGATTGTGATAAGAGTTCCATAAGCCACCCCCAAATAAAAGGATTTTAAAAAATTGGGTGGGGGGAATGTTCTGGGATCACAAATTTTTTTTTAATTTTGATTAACTTTGATATTTAATCCAATATCAGAAATATTAATAACTGTCTTCTTCTAAGTGCTTTGGTACTACATTTAGGCATGTGATTCATTTTTAGTTGATTCATATATGGGGTGTGTAAAAGGAGGCCTGTTTCATTCTTTTGCATGTGAACAATTAACACAGTGATTGAAAATGCTGTCGCTTATCAAGGATCAACAGTCCAAGCCTACAAGCTGATCCATGGGAGAAAGATGGAGTCATTTTCTACTTCTCTAAAGATTTACCACATCAGGAAGGACGACACGAGCCCGTCAGGGTGCAGTACAGCACCAATGAAACACACAACTTTCCTCTAGCTCTTTGGTGCTTCTTTCACCCCACTATCATGACCTCAATTCCACCTTACAAATTGGATTTGACCACAGCATGCACCCTGAGGTAACCCAGGACAGATAAACCCCTCAGGGCCAGCAAGAAGAGTAGAGTTACCAGGAGGATTAGGGGAGGGTGTGGGGGAAAAGGGGAGATCAATAACAAGAATCAATATATAACCCCCTCCTAGGGGGCTGAATAATGGAAGAGTGCATGAGGGATAATGAAGGATGATGTAAGATAATAATCTATAACTTATCAAGCATTTGTGAGGGAAGGCGGGTGGGGGAAGGAGAGGGAAGAAGGGGAGCCAGTATCAGGGGCTTAAGTGAGAAGAGAATGCTCTAAAGAGGTTGACAGCGGCAAATGTGCAAATGTGTTTGACACGTTGGAGAAATGTATGGATTGTGATAAGAGATGTAAGAGCATCTAATAAAAGTATTTAATTCTTAAATTAAAAAATAGAGACAATTCGATTCTTATAGGTGACTATGAGTTGGTACTGACTTGATGGACAGCCAAAAGTGATTAGTTATGGATGACCAAACCTTTCCTGTAGCTATTTATGCAAAGAGACTTCAACAAGTTCTTGAGAAAATTCCATTATCTTTAAGTCTATTTTTCCACAACTTATTGAAGCCTTCTTGTATTTTCATTATGCTTTTACATAGCAAGTTTTTTTTCATGTTTTGTTGGCCTCTGTCTTATTGTATATTTCCCTTTTCCCAAATTATTAAGTGTGTACTGCTA
The DNA here is from genome assembly GCA_004026705.1 of Nesogale talazaci. NCBI lineage: Eukaryota > Metazoa > Chordata > Mammalia > Afrosoricida > Tenrecidae > Nesogale > Nesogale talazaci. The sequence continues at coordinate 27,138 of PVJH01008203.1, forward strand.
GTTAGTAATCTATCCTTCTTTCCTCTGTAGCACTATAGGCTAGACACTGGGTTGCTAATGCAAGATTAGAATTTGAAATCTGTAAGCCACTATCAGAAAGACATATGAAGTTGCTTTCTTTCATTAGCATTTATAGTCTCAAAAGAAAAGGTATAAGATGGAATAAATTATGAGCTGAAATGAATTGGAATAAATGTTATGGCAATGGGTTTCCTTATTGAATAGCAGTATTAAGGCGCTATTGATGTCATACTATAGTGGTTTAATTTGATAATATCTGATTATCATGAATCAAATCTTAGAAAGAACATGAAAGCAATTTTTATTTAAATGGTTTTAAATGTTAACTGTTTTAAACATTTAAATTAAGATCTATACAGTGGATCCATCTATTAAAATCCATCTTTGTAATGGGTCCACATCAACTGTATAATCTATAAAGGAGATCTATAGAGTGATGTTTCATTTTAATATATCACCAGGCATGTGAAGTCTAAATATTCCATGATCTTCCAGGATGGCTTCATCTTTGAGTTTGTGAACCAGGTCTCAATTATTATGTACTACAGGGATGAGGATTTTCTTGTCTTCTTATTGGATACTGGCATAATCTTTGGAAGACATTAACAGAATGAGATACACTAGGCAAAATGCATTAGGAACCCATTTCCCATGCACTTGGGAATTCTGATCATGACTGCCATGACAGAACTTCTACACTGTTATTATTTATCACTGTCTTTGTCAAATATATACCTTACATGCATAAGTTCGTACAGTTGAATTCAAGTAAGTTAATCTATGTATTTGATGAGTTCCTTCTAGCTTCTGTTATATTCAGAGTTCTTGGGGTTACTATATTGATCATGTATACATTTATACTCCCTCATGCATATAGCAATGTGTGCTGTAATGATGCACATACATACTTGATATTTTTTCTTTCTATTTCCCATGCTATTTTCCCACTAAGAATATATTTTAATTTCATCATTATTCACAACAGCAAAAATATGGAGCAACCAGTGAATCCACCAATGGATGGATGGATTAAAGATAGTCATACACGCATTTAAAATTCAATATCATGTAATACTATGAAACCATACAGAATATTGAGGCATCTGCAAAACACCTTTTAGCATAGTGGAATCTGAAGAACATTGGCTTGACTGAAATAATTCAGTCACGAAAAGACAACTATTGTATGGGGTACAATTAAAAACTTGAGAACAGAGAACAGAAATTCTCTGATATCTGTGAGGAAGGAGAAAAAGAGAAGAGGGAAACAAGGTTCTAGGAAGATAAAAATCTTGTTATTTTTGATGATGGGAAGAGTAATACCAATATGGGTGAAATCTGAAAAAGATAGCCAAGGCAAATGAAGCACACCCCAACCCGGCAAAAATAGTCATAAATACCAAAAATGTACATGTGGTTACGTAGGTATATGTGTGTGTAGAAAGAAGTGTCCATTGGTAAAAGAGGCAGGTAGATTAGATAGATGATAGATGATAGATAGATAGATAGATAGATAGATAGATAGATAGATAGATAGATAGATGGATGATTGGAACCCTGGTGACTTGATGGTTACTCTCTGCTGTGATCTCCGTTTGAAGCCACCTGCCACTCTGAGAAACAGACCAGGCTTTCTACGTGCATTGACACGTACAGCCTCTGAAACTTCAGGCAGTTCTACCCTGCCCTTGAGGGTCTGTATGAATGGACATAGGCTCAATAGTGAGTTAGTTTGATTTATAAAATCTATGTTAGTGTGTGGTGTAGATATACTAATATACACTTGCTAGACATATTCAAACAATGCGCAGGGTTGGTTTACAGTGTATAAGGGCATAGGGCCATAGCCTTGTGAGATAATTTGGCTAATTGCCAGAACCTAGTTCATAATGTTAATGTTCTACATCCTGGTTTGGTGAGGAACATGTAGGGTCTCAGAGCCTGTGAATGGCCACCTTATATCCAAAGTTGGCCTCTACGTGTCTGGAAAAGGGAGAATTAAGGAAACCAAAGCCACCTAGAAGAAGCCTGTCCACATGAGCCACCACTTCTTCCAGGAAGAAACCAGAGGACAGGACGGTGCCCCATTACTACTCACCAATAGCCTTACCACATCAGAAATGGAAGGCCTTAGCTAGGATGGAGGACCTGGAGGGGGGCATTCCCATTCTAAGGGAAAAAGAAAGACTAGAACTTATGGGCCACTAGGCATCTCTCAGACATAGCTCTAAGATATCCTGTGTACTTGGAACTGACGCTATTCCTGGAAGCCACCTTTCTGCCATAAATTAAATTGGCTTATTGTACCTGCCAGTAAGGTACTCCCTTAAACAATAAGCTCCTTGAAACCAAATGACCAGCAGTAACCCAAAAGCAAAGATGAGACGATAAGGAGTGGAGGAAAATAGATCGAAAGAGCCAGAACAAGCAGAATGGAATTAAATAATGAGAATGTCGGCACACTGTGAAAACAATAACCAATGTCTTAGAAAAACTTGCATAGCAATTGCTATGCAGGATACTTAAGTTTGCTTTGCAAACCTAAAGAGAATAAAACATTTTTTATTAAATCATTTTATTGGGGCCTTTTACAACTCATCACAATCCATACATACATTCACTGTATGTCAAGCACATTTGTACATTTGTTGCCCTCATCACTCTCAAAACATCCGCTTTCTTCTTAAGCCCTTGGTATCAGTTCCTATTTTTTTACATTCTTCTTTTTTTAATATAGATTTTATTGGGGGATCTTACAACATTTAATACATCATTTTTGTTAAGCATATTTGTACACATGTTGCCACATTCATCTACATGGTCTACTTGTACCCCTCCAGCATAAGCTCCTCTTCCCCCTTTCCTCTAGTTCTTTATTCCCATATTTCCCCTTCTCCCTTCTCCTCCCCCATGAACTTCCAATAACTTACAAATTGTTATTATCTCTTTATATCTTACACCACCCTTATTTGAGTTTAATAGTGTATATGATTAATTAGAATATTAAGATACAGATAAATTCAGTATTATAGATATGCTATTTTTTGTGCAATTATTTTTCAATTAGTTAGCATTCTAGTTTTTCCAGTTTTTCATGTGTGTATATGTGTGTGTGTTAGTACAGGGGAACTGTAAACACTACATTAAAACTCCAAATTAAAATTTGCTCACACACATGTCCACACATTCATAAACATACATCTATGCCACTCTCTAGCACATTTTCTCTTGTGGGTGCACACAGACACTTAGATTCACTAGAGTAGATAGTGTCAATAAAAATGTTTTCAGACTCTGATAATCTGGATAAAGGAAACTTTAAATCAGGTAATTCTTCAAGTGGGAAACTGGAAGATCAAAAGACTATCCCTTGCAAATTGCTGACTTAAGCTTGGTCTGGGATTTAAGGACAAGAAAGATGATGTCCGAGAAGGTGAGATTGTTTGTTCAGGGAGCACTGAAGGGAATTTCAAAGACCATTTTAAAGCTCCTACATGGGTAACTTCTCAGACTATTTTCCATTAACTCTTAAATTGATAAAGCTGGAGAGCTGGAAAAAAAGTTGCAAATCTCATTTTCTTTGGAAAAGAGTGTTTTGTCTTTGTAAGAATCACATTTCCTGGCAAATGAGAAACTTATGTTTTGCAATGGAACACATTCTGTCTATTCTAAATCACCTTCCTTAAGGCTGGGTGGAAGAATGATGGCTTTATAAAGCAAAAGGAAAACCAGGTTTTATAAGGCAGCTTGCTGCTTTGACCTTACATCACCCCAGCTTTAACTGATGTGGTGAAGCAAGTTTCTGTGCCCAGAGCCCTATCACTGTGATTTTTTTTAACATAATCACTATCCAAACACCAACTGATTCCAAGTGAATATTTATCCAAGCTAGTTTCATTTCTAAAGAGGGCCTGAAGAACCAGTGGGCTAAGAGTTGGGTTGCTTCTAATTGGAAGGCCAGTGGTTCAAAATCACCAGCTGTTTTTGTAGAAGGAAATTAATGCTGGTGACTCTGGTAAAGAGTCATAATCTCAGAAATCCAAAGAGCAGTTTTACTCTGTCTGGTATGATCATTAAGGGTCAAGACTTCTTCTCTTTTTTTTTTCTTTTTAAAATCCTTTTATTGAGGGCTGATACTACTCATCACAATCCATACATAAGTCCACTGTATGTTAATCACATTTGTACATCTGTTGCCACCATCATTCTCATAACATTTCTTTCAATTTAAGTCTTTGGCATTGGCTCCTCATTGTTCACCTCCCCCTCCTTCATAAACATCAATAAATGTCCTTTGCATCCTATTCTTTCCTCTATTTCCTTTTACTTTGCTCTGGGTCAAGACCTCTTTAGAGTATTCCATAGCAAGAAATGAAGGATAAAGGTGTGTATGAGCTAGGCCGTGCTATTTCAAATCGCATGTGGAAGTTGGACATTGAATAAGGCAGATTGAAGATGAATGAATGTATTTGAATTGTGGTGTTTAAGGAGAATATGGGAAGTATCAAGGACTGCTAACAGAACAAAGCCAACTGCTTGGGAAGAAGTGGTGCAGAGTGCTCCTTAGAGTCAAGGAAGGTGAGGCTTCAGTTGACATGCTTTGGACATTTTGTCTGGAGAACCCAATCCCTGGAGAAGGATGTCATGCTTGGTAAAGAAAGGAAGCAGCAAAAAAGAGGAAAAGGGGACTGACCCAGTGATGACAGCAATGGACTCAAGCAAAGAATAGTTGCGATTGAGCACAGGACTAGGCAATGTCTCTTTCTATGGGGCGCAGGGATGCTATGGGTTAGAGCCAACTTCATGGCCCCTAACAAGAACAATAACAATAAATAGGTCATTATGAGTTGCAATAAGCTCAATGTATTTTGCTGCTGCTTTTGTTTCTTTCATGTCCCTTATTTTATCTGGATATTTTCTAGAGGTTTGTAAGACTAACAAAAGGATCCTACCAGTAACACTATTATTACTACAAATAAATTAATGATGTTGAGTATTTCATAGTTATTTTCAAACCAACAAAAAACCAAACCAGCTGCCACCCAATCAATTCTAACTCCTAGTGACCCTACAGGCCAGAGTAGAAATGCTGCCTACTATTTCTGAGACTCTCCATTGTCCTGGAGTGAGCCAACCTTCTCTCTGTTCTGTGGAGCGGCTGCTCCATTCGAAAGGCAGAACTTGCAATTAATAGCCAATGCTCAGCTGACTATCTCTCCAGGAATCTTTTAGCTATGTTTAGAGCATGACATTAATTATAAATTCTTGATCTAGTTAGTGGTGAAAGAAGGAAGAAGCCAAATTTTTAAGGAGGTTATAACTTGGCCAGTGTATTTCCTAATTGATCATTATTACTCTTTAAAATATATCATTTTTCACTGTGCAAAGTAATTAGACAAAACTACTTCTCTAAATAAAATTAATTGGCTTCTCTACAAACAATAAGCTACAAACTATTTTCTGTGTGCCTTTTGTTTTTAAATCAGCCAACATAGTACTTATGTAAGCTCTGAGAAGAGTCTTGATTTAAAAATAACTCACTTCAAAAAGGAAACTAACTTTATGCTTAGCTGTACATTGGATAGGTGTCTCTCAGTTGCCTGCTTCAATAGGTTTAAGCCTGAAATTAGTGCTGCATTAGTAATAGAAAAAAGATAGTGAAAGACTACCTACTTATACTTGAATATGCTTTGCTGTAATAGCATTTTTATACACATTAAATTCTTCCATTCAAAATAATTTAACAAGATCAGAAAAATCATTATTCCCCAATTAGCATACTAAGTAGCCCTAAAATGTAATCTGTCCACAAAATCAATAGGAAGCTTCACTTCAAGCCTGACAATAAGAGTGTCACCCAATCACATATTCTTGGCACATATTGTTATCTATTGTGAGTACTAAAATAAGAATAGACTTTTCATGAATTTCACTCTTACATTGAAAGAATAATTTCTGTTGACTCTTTTTTTAAAAAGTCAGATTATGCTGTTATTTCATTTCTTTTTTTTTTTCAATATTTTTGCGTGTGAATTGGGTCAAAGTTTCCAAGGTGGATAATCATTTTTACATTCAAGGATTCATGCACTTTGTGTGCCCTATCATTCATTAGTGGAACTTGACAAGTACCATGTCCTTCTTTTGCTTCCTCTCTCCATTCCTCCTTTCCGAATCTTCTGAATTTGTCATTGGGAGACTGTTGCCCCTCTTATCCAAAATTATTCTGTGATGTGTGCACACATCAATAGTGTTATTGTTATCCTGATTGACTTATTGTTTGGGTGACAATTGAGTCACGTGGGTGAGTTCGGTTCCACCTGTCCACAGTGACACAGAGATACCAGCTGGGGTGCTTGAACCAGCTTTATCTCAGCACCAAAACAGATCTATTTCCTGATTTTGCTTTGTTTCACATTTTTATCCCACTCTATCAAGGATCTTCTAGTGCAACCCAGAGACTTTCTTCTGTGAGGAGTAATAGCCTCAGAAGCTTGAAGAGGTAGTTCTCTACCCTACAGGACCCCTGAGTTGGAATTGGTGGTAAACTTGTTTGGTTTGGTTAAGGTTTGGGTTTGGGGATTGGTAGATTGACACAATCTACTTTTTGAGTCATAGAAATTGATATTCAAGTAGTTGGTCGGACAAAGAGTTTCCATATCTTTCATCTCTCTTTTCGATGGGGAGAGACCAGTTTACACCTTAGGTAGCCATTCACCAGTTTTTAAGACACCAGGTGCTATAACCCAGAGCAAGATGTAGACTCTGTGGGTTATATTATGTCATTTGCCCCAAACTATTGTCCCGATTCCCACAACCATTAATCCATTCCTCATTTGGACTTAGTGATGTCTAAGAAGTTTTCATAACATTGCTAACTGTACTCAGAGTTAGTGCACATGAATTCCTAAACAATGGCAGAAAATTTTGATCAGTTGTTTTAAAAAGAAGTTGAGATAACGATTTTGGTGACAAAATTAATTGTTCTACCAAAAAAGAGTTGTCTCGTTAGCTATAATTGAAGTGAATAAGAATATTTGATATTAACTATAATCCAAATAGGAAACCCTGGTGGCATTGCCGTCAGGTGTTTAGTTGTTAGCCAGAAGGTCCACTGGCTTCTCTAGGGGAGGAAGAGGTGACAATGTTCTTCCACAAAGGTTTCCCAGCTTGGAAGCCCAATGGAGCAGTTCGACTCTGTTCCCTATGGAAGAAAAATATCTGTAGGACACTGAGCACTCTGATTGGTTATCACTAGGGCTTGCTTTATTCTTTGGAGATGGGTGTGTCAACCTTTGGGTCACGATTTTAAGGTTTCTGGGTATATTCTATCCATACCACACAACATCCGTCCAAGAGTACCTCAGGTTTTACTTCTCCTGAATTTCAAAAAACACTGCTGATAAATCAACTGCTGAAGTTGTAGAGCTGTGTGCACAAATGCACTGAATTGTTATCAATGCTATTGAATTTAGCTACCATTCCTTTGGGGAAGTAAGGCAAGCAGGTTTGGATAGGGTTGAAATGACTCTTGAAAGTGCTTGGCAATTTGGAGAAAAATACATTTTGTTACTTCTCTACTTTGACCAATAACTTTGGGCATATCACTTAACTTCTGTGGCCCTCAGTTAAGCTATATGCAACATATGCAGCCTAACAATCCCTATTTGACATCTAGAGGAAGACAGAGTACTCCCAGTGAAGCCAGAAGGGCAACAGGAAATCCTCGGTCTCTGAAGGCAACAGGTACTGAGTGTAGTGACCACAGGATCATTAAGGGAGCTGGAAAAAACAGGCTGTCCTGAATCTATTAAGAGAAACATTTCATTATTTTCAGCTTACTCCTCAATCTCTACTTTCTTTAAGCATGTTAAGAGCTCTCACTTTATTAAATTATTTATCATTATAATTATTTATCCAGTGTTTACTGCCTCTATATTATTTATTGAGTTCTGTGATGTAATCGTGAACTTTTATAATCAAGAATTTTGGTTCTTAATGTACAAAGTAGCTGCAGAACATCCTATTATATTATGCAAAATAATATTTGTTTGTGTCTTACAATTAATTCTGCTCAATATGCTATTACATATATATATGTAGATGATTATATATGCTTACACCTATAAGAGATGTACTGCCCTTTATAAGGAGACCTATTGGTGTCATGGGTTAGGTGTTAGGTTACTAAGTGCAAGATTGACATTTCAAGTGCACCAGCCTCTCCTCCAGGAAGTTGTCCGTAAAGATTTACAGTCTCAGAAAATCCTCTATACTCTTACTATAAACTGGAATTGAGTCTATGTAATGGACTCAAGAAAGATATATCCTCACTGATATCAGATGGATCTTGGATAGATAGCCAGAAAGATATCTAGTTGCATTTTATTGTCTATATATTGGCCCACACACATGATGCTGCCTCAAACATGAGACACATTTCTGGATATATTTGTCCTGGGGATTCCAAAGTGGTGACAGTTTCAGTGGTTAGTGTCATCTCTAGCTTTCAAGATAAAGAACATATACCACTATACACTATGCTCACTCATTAAAATTTAGGATATTTTAATATACAGCTAGCTAGCCTGAGATATAGCCTGATTTTATTTAAAGTAGTTTATGTTGAACAAAATATCCATGTTGAGTTATACCTTACATGGTGGTTGACCTTTGATTCAAAGATATCTCTGAACAATACAACATTCACGAACCTGAATTTTTCTTCAAGTATGATGTCACCTTATAAGGATATGAACAGCTGGAAATTCCAATATGTTATCTTTAAAAAGAGGGAGTCAGATATGAACTACTGTATAATAAATAAGGCACCTTTATGGCACATTTGCTTATGTTTTTGACCGCTACCACAAAATCGGCTGTTTAAGCTCACCAACTGCTCTGCAAAAGAAAGATAGAGATATCTGCTCCCACAATGACTTACAACCTCAGAAACCCACTTCGTCGCACCAGGTCGCTGATAGTCCTCAGAGTGTGACTGGCAGTGAGTTTGGCATAATAAACAGAAACTAACATGTTCTGAAACTCAAAATGGGTCTGCAAGAGTTCAAACCCCTTTATTAAAATGAAAATGCTCCAGTCTTGTAAGATGACCCAACTTCTCCATGTGTGCACAGAAACTCTTAAAGGAGATGTTAGAATTTTTCTTAGAAAGAAGTTTAGAACCGGGCTAAGCCCCGGTGGCGTAAGTGGTTCAGTGCGGCATTGTGGCCCGCGGGCTTGGCGGTTCAAATCCAGGGGCGGCTCTCAGGAGCAGCGCTGGGTAGTGCCCACAACCACCAGAGGCAGTGATGCACAAAACAAACAAACAAACAAAACAACAACAAAAGAAGTTTAGAATCAACCTCATGTCTGAAACATGTGACATTCCTGGAGCCTTGTGTTTATTTTTTTAAATAGTTTTATTGATTTAAAATTCACATCTCATATAATGCCATAGTTCAGTTGCTTTAATTACAAAGTTCTCTACACATCATTGCAATCAATTCTAGTGTACTCTCCCCACTCCTGTATTATCTGCTCATCGATTCCCCTAAACTTTCCTTCCCATACCCAATCAGACAGCATCCGTTTTCATCTGCTATTTCTATTCTTCATATACTGGGAAGCATAACAGAAATAATAATTAAAAAAACACAACCTAGGAAAAAAAGGGAAGAAAAGACCACCAGCATTGTTAAAATAAGCCAGAGAGAAAATTTGTCATGGAACAAGTGAGAAGTATTTAAATCTATAGTAAATTCAGGCTGGATCAAGAAGGAACTCAACTGATCAGGTGTCATATTATACCATGGCTCATCCACCATAATCAATTTTACAGTAATCTCTATCTGATATTAAAATGTCCCATGCCCCTCAATTTGGGCCAGATATGAACTGACAGAGGCATGCTCCAAATTGGTACACTGTAAAATGAATTTTGAACTCCCACTGTCCCACATACATTTCTACAAATTAAGCTCTATTACATTTCCCTTTATCACATTTGGATTTTGTTATTTGTAATCTTTGGATCATGCAGACTGATGTGCTGCTTTGATGTGGGCTTAGTTGATACCTCGCTTAGATGGCTACTTGTTGGAATACAAGTTTTCAAGACCCCAGAGGCGATTGCACTTTGCTGTAGCACCCTTATCTTCAGTGATGACTTCATGAAGGCAGTGATTATTACACAATGACATCATGAAAGCATGTCAGAGCTAACTGTCTTTGGTTTGGGGCTAGAATCAAGATGGCTGACCATGGGAACACTGAAATGATCCAGGAGAGAAACCACTGCCTTTTAAGAAAAAAACAATCAAGCAATTACTCAGTCCTGGCAATGAAAAGCTTTTTTATTATTGCCATAATCTAGGATAAAATGTAGGTTTATACAATCCAATAAGTATGGGGACTTATGCTTAGACTCTTCCTTTAATATTGATGTTGATAGGGATGGTTGAGAAATGAAATTTATAGATTGTCTGTTAAGCAAACAGTTTGAACTCTGATGATGATACTCTTTTCACTACATCCAAAGTAAAATGAGATTTGTTTACAGTATATTTGTTAATTATATTTATTAGGTAAAAACAACTTCAATTTCAGTTAGTCAATAATAAAATTCAGGATACTAATATCAGAGCACTGTTTCCATTTAAAAGAAGACCTAGTGGTCCCATAGCTAGGCAGCTAACTGGAACCTGTCTATGTTTCTCAGAGGTAAAACCTGGCTATCTATGCCCATATAGGTTAGAACCTAGACATCTATAGGGTAAGCAGTTCTACCCTGTTGTATATGGTTATTATAGTCATAATTTACTCAATGGCAAACAACAACAGCTAGCATCCTTTAATGTAATACTTCTAAGTATTAAATAACTTTCTCATTTGCCCCAATATTTCTTATTTACATGGTTATGGAAAATTTAGCTGTGTAATATTCTGAGGTGAAACAACAGCAGCAAATGAGCAAAACTCCATACAGTGAAGTTTATATTCTGCTATGGAATACTTTTCCCCATGATTTTATTTACACATATCAGGCGAAATCCCTTTGAAATCCAAGTACTAAAAACACAAAGGTCAAGTATGTTTAAGAAAAACTGTAGCTTATTGCTTCACTTAATTGAAATATTTCAGATAAACTCCGAAACCTATTGGAGCCCAGTCTATCCAATTCTGGTTCTTACAATGTTACTCTTGCATTAGTGGGAAGGGCATTACCTGGGCACATGTCAGAGATGCAAACCCTCCTCAGATCCTACTCCAAGGCAGGGCTTGGGGTTCTGGGTTGTTGCACACCCTCCTGACGACCTAGACAGAGTCAAACTTGAGCAACAGTGGTTTCGGTGGAATTCAATGTTGGGCTCAAAGGATCAACAGGGGTCTTTGCGATCCATACACTAACCTCAGGCCCAGGCTTCTTGTAGCAATAGATCTAGATACCCATCATCACAATACTTTGTCAGGTATGAAAATGCATCATCTCATTTTGAATTGGATCTTTATGTTCTTGAGTAACTTGCCTTAAGAAGTGTCTTTGTCCTTCAGTCAATACAGAACTAGGGAAGTGGGATGCTCCACATTGCGTAGGCTTCGCTGGGGCCCACTGAGAGAGAATCAGATGAAATCAACTGCACCAAAGGATGGTACCAACAGGTAGCAAGGGGCCATACACAACTGAACAGCAGCAACAGATGTTCAGCTTATTTGTCAAAAATCTTAATAATCTGCTTATGCTAGGAGAAAACCTCAGTTCAAAATTATTGTATTTATAAAACTAGATATATATTATGTAGTACAAAATATTATATATAAGTTAAATATTGACATAAATTGTATATGTAGTTAATATATTACTTTTATATAAGATAAATATATGTTATGTATATATTTTGTATATATTTAAGAAGCTTCAGAATTCCATCATTTTTCTAGAGAGCAAGAATAGTGTTGACTTATACAAATGCTCACTGAAAGTTTTACATCCTCTCATTATTTAAAGAGAAATCTTAATTCTACTTTCTTGCTAATTGTGGCAGTCATATGCTTATGTTAATCTTATGATTGAGATGTAGGGGTGGAGTCTGGCCTGTTAACCTGGAGATAGCCATTGAGTAGTCAATGAGGCCTCCGTGTGGGCATGGCTTTCTCCTGAGACTTCTGGGAGATCTCATGATATTTCCCTCGTGGAGATGAGGAGCTATCCCCCCAGTTGTTGGGAGTTAGTCTCAGAGACAGCGAACTACGAAGCAAGATGTCAGCATCTGAGGAGCTGAAGGAGCTGGAGGAGAACCCATATGGCTTTGCCCTGATGGACCCAGACGACTGGAGCTGGAGAGACCACATGGAGAACCCTGCTAGCGCTGAGTTGCTTCTACCATCACTGGATGCTGTTGGTGGACCCTGAGCCCTGGAAACGAGGAGCCATGGGGAGATCCCCGCCAGCACCAGGACACTGCACCCACTGGCCTGTGACTTCATGAGTCGGAAGGAGACATTATATAGACTGGTGTCGGGCATATGGGCTAATATCAGACTTAAGACTTTGAACTGGACTGGGTTGGGATGCTTTCTCAATGTCACATTCCTCTTGTATATAAACCTTTCCCTTATATCTATATGAGTGTCTATGATTTATTTCTCTAGTCTACCCGAACTAATGATATCATTAATGATACCGAAAATAAACTGCTAAGTGGGAAATCTTTTATTTTCTTCACTTACTTTCTGTTTTATACTAGAATCTTTTGTGTTATTCGAAACTCCCTTTGTCGTGAGTGCATTTGGATTCGTCATTCTCCTAGCAGGACCTAGCAGAACCAGTGCTTGGGGAGCTGTCCCTCTCACAGAAGCCTGGGGCTGCGTCTTTTCCTCACAGAGTGGCCAGTAGGTTAGAACCACCACCCTTTTGGTTAATAGCCAATGCTCGAAGCACTGTGTCCACAAAGCTTTTTGTTGTTATTAGGCGCTTTTGTTTTTAACTGAAATTGCTTTGCCATTGTTAGGATAATTCAAAGATCAGTTAACCATTTGAATCGACTAATTGAAAAAATGAGATGATAAGAAAGCAGTTAGGAAGAATCCTTAGTACAAATACAGTCTGCTGTGCTTGTTATAAATATCCTTCTTACCTTTAACTCCTTCCTTTGGAAAAGGAAGTTTAACTAAAATCAGATGTTATTCTCCCTACTACAGAGCTTCAGAAGCAGAAGGTCTGCATGAAAGACAGTATCATGAGATGTACATTCTGATTAGCTCTGTTACAATGATTATTTCTCACTTTTTTTCTTTTCTTTCTTTTTTCTTTAGTAAAGGGAAAATCTGCTTAGTTTTCTAATTTTATGTTATTGTATGTATTATATTGTTACTTTATGTCATTAGATGTATTATATGCAATATGGTATTAGTGCCTACTATTTTAATTTCAAAAATAACAGAAGGTATAACACAATTTTTAAAATGCCAACACACCCATCACATAGTCACAATATTATAAGTTATTCACTTTGGGGTACTATTATTTTTTAATTGCATTTTCCTTTTTATGGCTAAAAATGAAGTCTTAATTCATGAGTTAAAAGCAAAACAAAAAAAAGCATACAAAAAATAAAAGCCTCTCACTTCTCCATGAAAGCATACAGGCTACTAAGAGTAGCTAGAGTTCGAAGCTTCTTTCAGTGACATACTTCTTGTGATGGACCTAGCTCTGCTTCTTCTATCATACATTCCAACTAAAGAGTCATAGCTTCAGTAATTCTTGAGAATTGCCAACCATTTTTCTTTTAATACTGTCTCAACTTAAGTTGAATTTCTAGATAAAAAAAATTATGCTTTTGAAATGAAAGTAGCTTTATGATTTAACAAATTATCACTGCAGAAGTCAATAGTGAATTTGAAGAGAAAGTATTAAAAGTCAGTAGCAAAAATAACAAACAGAGTGGGCTGAGCTCCGGTCGCATAGTGGTTGTGTGCGGGACTGTGGCACACAGGGTAGGCATTTCAAATCCCGCAGCAGCTCACCAGGGGCAAGGTTGGCTTCTATTCCCACCAGGGGGCAGTGATACCCCCCAAAAAAATGAAGAAGAGAACCCCCCAAAATAGAACAGATTACCCCTGGGTTTTGGGACAACTTCAAATGACTTAGCATATGTATAACTGAATAAATGACATAACATATGTAAACTGAACATGTATAGTCCCCTCACACCAGAATTCCCCCTTCCAAAGCTATGTACTTATTTTTTTTTAAATAAAGCAAGCTTTTACCCTCCAAATTACTCTCCATTACATTTAATACTTTTATCAACTATGTGATTCAATTTTTGGAAAGATTTTTATAAACTCATTTTTTGGTTGTCTGATAGCACCTCCCTTTTTCGTCTCCCTCTCCCCCCAACATCATCAAATCACTGTCTTTCATGTACCTGTTTCTTCAAGAAAACAAAAAGGCATCACACGGAGTAAGGTCAGGTGAGTCAGGTGTGTGGGGACGGCATTAGTTGGTGCACTAAGATGACTGCCTGAGCAGGAGCGTTGTCCCAGTGCCTGAACCAGTCCTCCTCTGCCACAAAGCAGGCCTTGTTTGTCACACACCCTTTTATAATCTTTTAAGAACCTCTAAGTAGAAAGCTTGATTCACAATCCGACCTCGCTGAACAAACTCTAAATGCACTATGAGCGGACATGTCCATTCATTTGGGAAGTTGATAGACATCCAGAATGAAATTTGTTATCAATCTACATCTCTCCTTTTTTGAAATGAGGAAACCACTTGTGCACTTGAGTTTTTCCCATAGCACTGTCCGTAAGCTGTGTTCAACATCACAACAGTTTCTGTAGCATTTTTCTGATCAGGAAACAAAATGCCACAGCTCTACGTTGCTCTCTTAAATAGGCCATCATAAAAAAAAAAAAATGAAGTTCAAGTGAAACTGCTTTCATGAAAAAAAAAAAATCACTGTAACAACAGAGAACCTTCCCAGATGATGCCACGGAGTGCAGGAATTCAGAGTGAATTGCTGGATGCTCACCAAGCTGAAAAACACAAACTATGCAAACTAGACTCAGTGGAACTTTGCTTCGTTGTTTAGGTTTTCTGGGGTATTTTTTTTTGGGGGGGGGGGCATCTCCTAGGAGAAATAATAGCTGAAAACGCTTCAAATTTGATGAAAGACTTTTGCCCACAAAACTAAGAAGCTTCATGAACAACAAGCAAAGAAAAATATGAAGACATTCAACTGAGATATATCACATTTTTCAAAATCTGTCATAAGTAGAAAGTTGTACAGAATTTCAAGGAAAAAATATACATAGGAATAGAAACTAGGATCAGAGTGAGTTTCTTTTGGAGGGGGTTACATATACTTCTGAAGAAAATATAACAACATCTTTGTAAGTCTATGTGCTGCTGAAGCAAGCACATAACAACACCTTTAAGGTAGTAAAATTAGAAAGCAAACACACAAAAAAATTACAGGGAACCAGTTGATAACAGCTAGTCTTTGTACTATGACTTAAAATATAGAACCTAGAATTCTATACTCAGTGAAGTGTATTTTTTGTTTAACAAGGCTACAGAAGCCCAGGAGCAGCAGACTCACATTACAAGAAAATTTGAAGTTACATCTTCACAGAGAGACAATAATATCAAATAGGAATATAGATCAGCACAAAGAAATGAAAATCTCTAGAAATGTTAATTATGTTGATAAATATATCAAGCATTTTTTCCTATTTTTAAATCTCTTGAAAACATATTTAGAAGGAGACTTTAAATTCATAGAAGACAACAAAATGGTAGCATATATAGAAGGAAAATTAGGATATTAAGTGCATGTAGAATAAGGGGAGGTGGTAATTGCAAATCTCTAGGGTGGGTACCCTATTTCAGAGTTTAGGTCCTTCAGACTTTAAAACAGCATGACATTATTTAAATGTCATGTGTAGAATTGTAAAATAATGCTAATTTTAATCACTAATGCTAATTGCTATTCTCCATGGCCATATTACTATTCATTTATTCATCCAGAGTGTTTATTTAATACTATAGAAGTCTTAAGCTTACATCCAATAAATAGTTGACATTCTCCTCAGAAAACTCTTAAACACAAAAAAATATACCTTGTAGATTTCAAATGTTAATTTTCTTTAATGGTTTATAATTTCTAACAGCCATATAAGAAAAAATAAGTAGAGTACTATTAATACTTTCTTAAGGCCAATATTTTATAATATACCTTTTTCTAAATGATTTCTTGTTTTATAGTTTCTAGGTACTGTGGTGATTTTGTTAACTTATTTTATTTATTCTTATTATGTCTTTATTAGGAAAAATGTCCATGCTTAGTATATTACTTAAGCATATTAAATTTCCAAGAGAATTGTCTTGTCATAGCTTGAAGGCAGGTGTTGTGATCTGTCAAATTGCTCAAGCTAATTTTAAGCCATGTCAGGTCAGTTGCTGAGAGATGTTTGGGAGCACAGGAAATTATATGGAGTCTGTTGATAACAGCTTGTCCTTGTACTGTGACCTAAAATAATATTGTGCTTCTCCAAAGTGGCCTGCCACTTTTATCAATTTATTTGTTAGAAATATAAAGTCTACCTTGGAAGTGTGCACTAAAGTCATTCAAATGAGGAAACCACAGAGGTTTGTAAGAGATGGTTGTAATCATTGAATCATTTCCTGTGAAATTACTGATGGAATTATCAATCTTAATTATATGTGAATGAATTAATCTTTCACAAGAAATATGTTATATTTTCAGTTGTTACTGTAGAGCTAAATAGATTTAGATCCTCATCATCTTGACAGTGTTTTCTCCGTTTGAGTGATCATAGGAATTACGTGTGGCACACGCACACGGAGTTTTAAGGCCTGCCTCTGAATATATTAATTCTATCCACCCAGCGCTATAGAATCCACCCCGAGCGTGACAGTGCTACTGTGCTCCTTGGAGTTGTCAATAGTCGATTGGGAGGAGTGCGTATCGCCAGGCTGTCTGCCGTCTAGGCAAGTCTGCCCAGATGAACTCATGTCCATTTTTTGGTTAAGAACTGAGTGTCTTGACCTTTGGAATCAGTTGGGCTCCTCATTCCTTATGTATTATTAAATCGGTGTCATTGATGATTTCCGTTTTTTAGGAATCCTGACTACAACAGGAGGAGTTATCAGTCTCTAACTCCTCCGGAAAGACTTTTTCTTGCTTGGTAATAAGATGGTAGAAGACACTAATTGATTTTACCATGAGTAATTGCAAATAGGACCCCTGGAGTGCCATCCTCTGGGTATATAAGGAGCCCTCTGAGGAGCAGGAGGAGGGATCGCATTATCAGCAAGAGTTCAGCGTGAAGCAAGTCCTCTGGATGTGCACCTCATGGATCCAGATGAAAGCTGTACTGCAGAGGAGCAGCAGTAGAACTGGAACATGGAACACAGTGTGGACTGCCCAAAGCACAGAGCAAGTTATTGTGAGTGCTTTGGGGCATGTGACTGGCTTCTGGAGTGGGGTGCCCCGTGACCCTAAACTCTGGAGCTGGGCTTGCTGCCTTGGGTGCTTGAACTGAATGCCTCCAGTGGAGGCTTACAGCTGTGTGCTATGTCTCTTTGGCATATATTCGTGTGGCAGTCATGTGTTTATGTTAATTTCATGATTAAGATGTAGGGGTGGAGTCTAGCCTGTTATTCTAGAGATAGCCATTGAGTAGCTAATGAGGTCTCCATGTGGGCATGGTTTTCTCCTGATACATTTGGGAAATCTCGTGATATTTCCCCAGTTCTATCTTCCCCAGTTGTTGGGAGTTAGTCTCAGAGACGATAAATCACAGACAAGACATGATGGCAGCATCTGGGGAGCCAGAGGAGAAGCCACACAGCTTTGCTCTGATGGAGCCAGACCTCTGAAGCTGGAAAGGCCACGGGGGACCCCCGCCAGCAATACGTTGCTCTGCCATAACTGGATGCTGTTGATGGACCCTGAGCCCTGGGAGCGAGGAGTCATGGGGAGACCCCTGCCATCACTGGGATTCTGCACCCACTGACCTGTGACTTCGTGAGTCGGAAGGAGACATTATAAAGTGGTATTGGGCATATGGGCAAATATCGGACTAATGACTTTGAACTGGACTGGGTTGGGATGCTTTCTTAGTGTTCCATTTCTTTTGTATATAAACCATTCCCTTATATCCATATGCATGCCTATAAATTTGTCCCTCTAGTTTACCCAGAAAAACACAATTAGGAATGCTGGAACTTTGTAATATGTCCTAGTAAACAATTATCCTGAACATTTCTCACTGGCATTAAAATTTAACTTCCTTAATAAATTGAGTGTTGTCTATGCGTTTCAGTTAACCAATGAAAAGGTTATTAGAAACTAGAAAAGTGAAATGGCAGACATTAGTAAAGACATTTATCTTGCTGACACACTGACTTAAATTCAGAAATTCTTCTACTTTCCAGGGAACTAAATACAGAGAAACTATAGAGCTATATTCAATTTCTGCTTATTCATGCTTTTTATTTGTCTTTTAATTCAGTCGTTGAGAATATTAGCTTTCCTAGCTCAAACCATTCCAGTGAAATCCAGTGAAGGAAAGGCATCTAGATTTGTCCTTACAGAGAACTTGGTACAGAGTGAGTAGCTGCCAGACAGACAGCTTGAGGGCAAAGAGGTGATGATAATAAAAATCCTCGGGTTTTGAGGGGGATGTCAAGAGGACTCAATTATGATAGAAGACAGGTACAGAGAAAGAAATGGGTCAGGACTCATAAAGGAGTATTCTTATTTTCCAAAATTGATTTGAATGTCATAAGACACACATTTTAAATCAAGGAAGTGCCTTAGCATTTGGATTCAAAGGAGCGTACAATTCCAAATATGCCTTAGAGGAATTCGGGCCAGAATGCGTCTCACAAGCAAGGATAGCAAGATTTCATCTCATGTCCTTTGACATGTTAGTGGAGAGACCTGTCCCTGCAAAATGGTATCATGCTTTGTAGAGGGAAGGGCCATCCAAAAGAGGAAGAGCTTCAAGGAAAGGGATCTAAAATGTGGCTGAAATAATGGGCTCAAACATAACAATTTTGAGATGGCATAGAGTGGGTATTACTTTTTTTCTGTTGTACACAGAGTCAGAAATAACCCAATGGCACCTAATAATTCAAAATAACATTGGAGTGAAATGGGAGAAAATATTAGCGTGAGAAGGAAAGACTTTTCAGAGCTTTCTGTTTATTCTTTATGATATGTTAAGGAAGATATAGGTTTTAGCTTGATGTGTCTGTTCAAGGAACTCTTTCATTTGTCCTAAGAGGGATGATGCCATTTCAGAGCTTATTCCTTGATTTTTGTGTAGGTTAGGATTACATATATATTCTGTTTTCATATGATTGTTGTTTTAAGGTAGTGTAGGGATAAGAGTGGAGTTGTGTTAAGGAACTGACATTGGGAGAACTTTTACCTAGTTTTTATAACCACATACCTGTAACCAGACCTCAACTCTATCATGTGTGAGCTGAGTCAAGGCGTAAAAGTTACTTGAGGTATGTGTGGCAGTCATGTGCTTATGTTAATTTTATGATTGAAATGTAGGGATGGGGTCTGAAGATATCCCTTGAGTAGCCAATGAGGCCTCTATGTGGGCATGACTTTCTCCTGAGACTTCTGGGAAATCTCGCAGTATTTCCCTCATGAAGATGAGAAGCTATCTCCCCCAGTGATTAGGAGTTAGTTTCAGAGACGATGAGTCACAGACAAGACAAGATGGCAGTATCCGAGAACCTGGAGGAGCCGGCAGAGATACCATATGGCTTTGCCCTCATGAAGCCAGACCTCTGAAGCTGGGGCGGTCATATGGACACCTCTGTCAGCGATGAGTTGCTTCTGCTGTTGATGGACCCTGAGCCTAGAAGCAAGGAGCCATGGGGAGACCTCTGCCAGCGCCAGAATTCTGCATCCACTGACCTGTGACTTCGTGAGTCAGAAGGAGACTTTGTAGACTGATTTTGGACATATGGGTTAATATCGGACTTATGACTTTGTACTGGACTGGATTGGGATGCCTTCTTAGTGTCACATTCCTTTTGTATATGAACCCTTTTCTTATATCTATATGCGTGTCTATGAAATTTGTTCCTCTAGTCTACCCGGACCAACACAGTCCCTTATTCTGAGTTTCCCTGTCTGTAAGCTGAAGAATGTTCCATTCCAATAGAAAGCGCTATTAACTGAGCGTATATTGTACACAGAGGCACTGTGCTAAAGAGCTGATGGACTATTCAGTGTAACAGATACCCTCCCCATCATATGCCCTTGATAACCTTTTGACACAGCAATCATAGCAAAAATAACAATGCATCTTCCTCAGTGGGTTCTTGTGAGCCATTAGTGAGAGTAGTCTTTGTTAGTGCTGTGCCAATTTTAGGTCCATGGGTCTCGAAGAAAGTGAGGGACCTTCCTCCCTCCCATTTGTGATTCCTTTGACATCCTGTGATGTTCTCTGGAAGTCATTTTGCCTGAACTTCTAGAGAGGCCCTGATGCTGCTGTTAATGACTGCTTTCTAGAAGGAGATAATTTACTGCACAGTGGAGGAACCAGAAATTGTATCTCCTCTGTGAGATAGCTCTCTCAATGGCAGTATCCCAAAAGTCACACTTTTTGAATCAGTATGTCTAAACTATATACATTTCAAGTGTAAGAGCCCAAGCTGAGAGGGTATATTATTACTGCCATTTTAAAATGGAATACCATAGGGCATGTCATGCCAAACTAAAGAGTCTACAATTAAAGAAAGATTACTGGAATAGGATGCAGGTGATATTTTATTTCACAGACCCCTGACATGAAAAACTCAATTGATACAAGATAGTCACTAAAAGTAGGCAATGCGATTATGTACTTAACAAAAAGCAGCAAACAAAGGAAGCATCAAGAATCAATGTCTGTCTTTTTAATTATCTTTTTAATTTATTATCTTATATAATAAGATATATGCAATATATAACATATTATCAATATAATAAGGTATATATTGCATTGTCTGCAATAACACAGAACAATAAACAGTGTTCTTGATTATTTGCATCATACTTATATACTGCTCACTCACTCACATCGAGGGGGCATGCCGGCTCATAGTGACCCCGAAGGACAGTGTTGAACTTGTTTTCTGAGACTGTCATTCTTTGTACTTTTTTCCAGTGCAGCAACTGGTGGCTTCAAACTGTGGGCATTGCAGTTAGCATCCAATGGATGACCAGTACACTATCAGGATTGGTGGTATATAAAACACAGTGCTATCAAGGTGATTCCAACTCTGAGAGACCCTGATAAGCCAGATGTAGAACTGACCCATAGGGTTTCCAAGAGTGCAAATCTTTAAAGAAGTCAATGTCTTCACTTTTCCTCTGGTGTGGAGCTGAAGCATTTGAAGAACTGGCTGTTTCTGTAGCAGCCCATCCCCCTGTGCTTCCAGGGCACCTCCACATGGAGAACAAGCCTTGTCCAAAGAAGGATATCAGTGCATGGGATACACGTTAGTGTTCTTTTATAGCTGTGCTATTAGCAATCATTTGTACCACTTGATTTTGTATTAATTAGTTTGAATATTTAGAAAACGGGCATACAAAATAAAGATAGGCATACAGAGTTAAGATTCAGGTTATGGATTTTAGCTTGCTTGGAGAATCTTCATATTTTGAACCAGACCCTTTTCTTTTTTTCTTGGGCAACCAACACAGCAAAGAAAACCATGAAGTATTTGACATGGATGTGACATTTTATTTCACACTTTCAAACACTGCATAGTTTTCTTCACTGTCATCCTCCCCTTGCTACTAGCACAACAATCAAACATTCTCTGAATATTAGTATTCATTCTGCAAAATAATTAGTATTCAGTTTGTGTGTGTGTTTACTTGTTGTTTAAGAGTTTTTATTCGGTGAACGTCAAACCTCCATTTTCCCTTCCACTTTAGTTCTTCACAAATCTAGTCCTTCAAATAGTTTACGCACATAGTCATGCAGAAACAATTGGTGAAATTAATCCAATTTTGAGTAAGATAAGGAAACATTTTTTGCTCTGACAAAGATCAACCAATGAACAGATATAAACACAAAAGAGAAAGCATGTTATAGACCAAATCATATTGAACAGTAGGTAATAATGTGCTGAAGTTAATTCTTTGCTACTTAGACTAAAACAGCTCCAGTTTAACTTATTCCAAGAACATAGGCAATAAAGCAAAATAAAGGGTGAATGGGTGAGCACATAGAGAGACAAGTGAATGGATGATCAAGGAGGCTTTTTAATTTTACTTTTAAAATTTTATTTTATTGGGGGCTCTTGCAGCTCTTATCACAATCCATACACGTATCTATTTTGTGAAACACATCTGTACATATGTTGTCATCATCTTTTTCAAAACATTTTCTTTCTACTTGAGCCACTGGCATTGGATCCTCATTTGTCCCCTCCTCCCATCCTCCCTCCCCCATGCTCCCTTGCTAATATAGAAGTTATTCTTTTTTTCCCATATCTTACATTGACCACTGTCTCATATCACTCACTTTTCTGATGTCCGTTTCCCTGAGATGGAGGCCATGTGCCCATAATTGTGATTGGTTCCCCCTTACACATACTTCCCCACATGCTCTTACCCTCCTAGTATCACTGTCCCCCTTATTTGTCCTGAGAGGTTTATCTCTTCCGGATTCCCTGTGTTGTGAGCTCTTATCTACCAGTATATATGTTCTGGTCTAGCCAGATTAGTAAGCTAGAAATGAGGTCATGATAGGGAGCAGGGGCATGTTAAAGGACTTGAGGACAGTTGTGTGTTTCATTGGTGCTATGCTGCACCATGAATAGTTCTGCTTCTCCTTGTGACTGTTCTGATAGGGGGTGTCCAATTGACTACTGATGGGCTTTGGGTCTCCACTCTGTCCTCCCCCTCATTCCCATTGATATGCATTTTGTTTGTTTGTTTGTTTGTTTTGTTGTCTTGTGTTTGGGTCTTTGATGCCTGATACCTGATCCCATTAACATCACATGAACACTTGAGATAGTGTGCTTCTTCCATGTGAGCTTTGTTGTTTCTCAGCTAGGTGGCCACTTGTTTACCTTCAAGCCTTTAAGACCCAGATGCTATATCTTTTGATAGCCAAATACCATCAGCTTTCTTCACCACATTTGCTTATGCGTCCATTTTTGTCTTCAGCGATTGTGTCAAGGGAGGTGAACATCACAGGATGCTGTGTTAGTAGAACAAATTGTTCTCGCATTGAAGAAGTGCTTGAGTGGGGGCCCAATGTCTTTCTGCTATTATAATATTTTATAAATAAATATATGCACATAGTTCTGTTCCCATTATTGTATATAAATATATTTACATATATACATGCCTGTATTTAGAACTGTATAAATGTCCTATGTATTCCAGGTCTTTCCTTTAGCTCCTTTTACTTCCTCACACCTCACTATCATGTTCTGCCTTCATTCGGGTTTTGGTAAATCCTCTCGACTACGTTGTCCTTGATCAAGCCCCTGCCTCTTAAGCATCCTATGTCCTCCTCACCATCAGTTTTAGATCACTGATTCTTTCCTTACCCCTGGGTTTGTTGGTACCCCCTCCTTGTTCCCCATCTCCTCTCCCATCTCCCCCCAGAACCTAGAAACCTGGGTCCCATTGCTCTCTCATCTGCATTTTTCATTTTGTGCTAAAACAAAGCAGAGCAAAACTAACTAAAAAAAGGACAAAAAAAATCAACAACACCTAATATAACAAAAGAAATAAACAAAATCCAACCGCAAAAACAGAAAAGCCCTCAAACAGTTCCAGTTCTGTGCATTGACCTTGATGAGTGTTTTCCCATGGCTGGCACTGGCCCCACAGTCCACCTTTTGTATTGCTCAGGGACTTCCTTGCTTTGCTCCCTTGCTGCTCTGCTGTACACCCTGAGTGTTCAGCCCAGTGAGGGGGGTCGGATTAGGTACATCTCCCACACCATGTCCCCAGCGCCGGCCTCCTTAGCACTATGTGTCAGTGAGGGGGCCAGCCCTGGGATCCTCTGTGCACTGACTGTTCTGAGGCAGAATACTGACCTCCGTGCTTGATGGGCTGGGGTGTGTTCCATTCTCTTCTTCCCTCTTCCTTTGCTCCTGTGCATAAGCTCCCCCACTTTCTGAGCTGCAGCTTCAGTGCTGTCCTCTGAAGTGCATGACTTTAGAGTAGGGAGTGAGGGGTGCCCACATAGCTGGATTGGGGTCATACATATCCCTGAGTTGGGCTTGGCACCTGCTGTAATACCTGGACCTTCCCCTTGGACTACATGTATTTAGCAACTTTTTCCATATGTCCCTTTTTGCTTTTTTTTTTTTTTTTTTGCTTACCTCAGTGCACTCAAGTTGTACTTGTCCTTTGTGCATGGCTTACTTTGCTGAACATAATTTCTTCCAGTTCTTCCCGTGTGGCAGTGTGTTTCATGTGCTCATCATTGCTTTTAAGGGATATATAGTGTATATACCACAGTTTTTACATCCATTAGTCAGTTGATGGAAGTTTGAGTTGTTTCCAACTCCTTGCAATTGTGCTGCAATGAACATTGGAGCACAGATGTTTGCCTTTTTTAGGTATTGCCCAGTAGGGAGATGGCTGGGGTGTATGGTAGCTCAATTCCTATCTGTTTTAGATATCACCATATTGATTTCCATAGTGGCTGCACATACCTACAAGTCCACCAACAGTGGATTAGAGTTCCTTCTCCCCACATCCCCTCCAACACTTGCTGCTTTCTGATTTTTTTAATTGGGCTATCTTTGAGGGTGTTAGGTGGTATGTCATCATTGTCTTAATTTGCAATTCTCTTATGGCTAGGGTTTGGGAACATGTTCTCATATGTTTATTGGTCATTTGGATTATGTTCCTAAATAGAGGTTAGTTCCATGTCTTTTGAGCCTAAACTGTCCATAGCTTTTAAGAAGTGTGCTTTTCCAGTTACCAATGTAGAAGCTAATCAATATTTTTAGTCACCCATCAATGCTTTGGTATTTGATTTAGAAAGACCAGATGGGCTATATTGGATTTTGCATTAGAGAGATATTGGATACATAAAGCAAAGTGACTGTAAAAACGAGCAAATTATTTAACCTTTTCTAAGCCTATTTCTTATTGAAAATGGGGACCATCTCAAACTGTCTTTATAAAGATTAAGCAAAATGCTTATAATGTTAGGCAACCCATTGAGCAACAAAACCAAAGGCAACCCATCAGCTGATTTGGACTCATGGTGACTCCTTAGCATGAATTGGCAGCCTGGAGACCTGCATTTTCATGTCGACTTTCCCCTTGCTTGGGGCGGGAGGGTCAGAGGATGGGGTCCTGCAAGGGCAGCTAGAGTCTGAAGAGAAAGGGAACAGGATTGAATGAATGTGATGGATATTTACAGTTTGACATCCAATATGTTCCAAGTCAGATTTTGCTTTTTCCCAGCAGTTGGTTGTCAAAATTCTTTTAGAAACAACTTGAAAGAAAAGAGTTAGTGGACTTTTAAAACACTTTTTGTTTTAAACTAGGGACAAAAAGGCAATGTACTGCTGTTGATGAGACACTGAGGTATCAACACATACTGCTAAAAATAACATTCCATTTGTCTGACTCATTGGGGACACTGAGGTATGGGTTAACATTCTTAGTGTACGGATTGCTAGCAAGAAGTGAAAATCATGTCTAAAATTTAGGTTGGACAAAAGCTTACATGGAGGGATGAGGAGATTCAATGAGGGCAAGTACTGTTTTTCCTTACAGTTGAGTTCACACGTAATGAGCAGCTACTCTGCACAGGGTCCTCTTAAGTAATAGAGCACAAGCCAGCCCTGAAGCCTACAAGGATAAGACTGATTGAAACAATGCTATAACCAGAGATGTGAGCAATATGCTGTGTAGACTCAGGGAAAGAAGCCATGAATGCTGCCTGGTATTATCAGGGAAGGTACCAGTGAGTTAGGTCTTGAAGAATAAGAAAGAGTGTATCCTTGGAGTTTTTTTAGCATAAAAGGGTAAGACATTGAAAAAGTATGTTTCAATGAAGAAGTTAAACTATAAATAAATGCATTGACAAAATATAACACATCTAACATATTTGGCCAAGTCAAGTGTAAAAGTTCTGGCTCTCATCATCACATTGCTTCAAGTTTTAGCCTGAAAGACTTGTAGCGAGAGAACCAAATTTTTCAATCACTGAAGAAATCATCATTGAAGAATACTTTTCTATTGATAATCTGGAAATTCTCCCATGTCCCCAAGATCAATGTTGCTTAATTAGAAAAACAGGGAGAGAGAGAGAGAGAGAGAGAGAGAGAGAGAGAGAGAGAGAGAGAGAACAAAGGAAAGAGATGGCATTTAGTAAAGAAACTTTGAGGTTTCTTTTTTACCTTTGCTTCATTGTGAATTCAGTAGCATGTAGGCACATTGCATGTGTAAGTGACTTCTACGCTGATGGGTGGACAAAGTTGATAAAAACTCTATAGGGTGCTGAGCCCCGGTGGCTCAGTGGTTATGTGCGGGACTGCGGCACCCAGGGTTGACAGTTCAAATCTCACAGCAGCTCTCCAGGAGCAGGGCTGGGCTTCCTACTCCCATCAGGACAGTGATGCAAGAAAAAAAAGTCTATAGGAATGTATTTTTTGTAAGTTGCTAATAGGGAGCCTAGGTGGTGTCCTGGGTTCTCTGTTAAGCTGCTAACCACAATGTCAGCTCTTCAAACCCACCAGCAGCTCCATGGGCCACAGATGAGGCCATGTTCTCTCATGAAGATTTAATGTCTCAGAAACCATGAGTCAGAATCTGGTTGATGGCAGTGGGTTTTTTAGTGAGTGAACCCCAAATAAGCTGCTTGCAGCATGAATGTGAATGGCTTTTCTACTATAGATTGTTAAGTACTTGCATGTCACCAGTTTGAAAGTATGTAAGCTAATGTGGCGTCCTTCACCTGTTTGTCACACAGTGGAAGCTTGCATTTTTCTCTGATGCTGGAAGTCAAGCCACCGGTATTTCAAATACCTTTTAGGTCACCCAGCAGGTTTGGCAAAGCTAAAAGCCTTGAGATCTACTTCTGAAAAGTTGCCAGTGAAAATCCTATAGACCATAACAGAATATTATTTGATACTGTATTGGAAGATGATCTTTCTAGACACTCGAAATAAACTGGGCCTGCAACATGGTTCTGCAGCACACCAAACAATCAGGAGGACAGTGTAGACCTAGGCAACATTCTCTGGCACACATGCTGCCATTATGTGCCGTAATGCAAGTGGAAAACAGTATCACTATGAGTTAATGTATGCCATTTTCCTTTCATTAAAGAGCCGCCCTGTCTGGTTCGGTGTCTGTGATGATAGATGGTGAGGGCCGCGGTTTGTGTTTGCAGCCACTGAGATAACCTACTTTAACAACCAACCTTACACAGTTCAGTATCCAAATCAGTACCCTTACTATGAGAATGCTTATATAGCAACTATAGTCTACACACTTTTATTACACTTACTACTCCCTGAAAAACAAAACAAAACAACAGAGCACCACTATTCAGTTGACTCCATATAGCGTTTCCAAGGCTGTTAAAATTTATGGAAGCAGATAACCTCGCTTTTTTCCTCAGAGTGGCTAGTGGCTTTGAAATGACATGTTACCCAGAACACTACCAGTTGAATTGCTGGATTATTGTCTGTTTGACCCTGTCTGTTTGACCCCTATGATTATTACAATGGAGGGAATTTCAGAATTAGACAAATTATGTCAATCCCAATTCTAAGAGAATTTTCCTTACCCTACATTGCCCTTTTCTTATTCTGTGATAGTAAATGCTTTATTTGGTTGAAAAGCAATTTATAAAATGACAAAAGCTAAATTAATGGTTCTCAATCTTGTTAATGCCACGACCCTTTAATACAGTTCCTTATGTTGTGATGACCTCCCAACCATAAAGTTATTTCATTGCTACTCTTATGAATCAGGCAACCCCTGTGAAATGGTCGTTTGACCCCCAAAGGAGTCATGACCCATAGACAGAGAATGGCTGACCTAAATGAACATGGTTTCCTTATAGAAGAATCTAAAATATATACAGCTCTGTCTTTGTGAAGTTTAAGTGCTTCGAATTCATGACCATATTTGTTCTCATTGTTCAATAGTTATTTTTATGTAGTTATGTAGTTATTGTTAGAATTTACATGGAAAAACACACCAGTTCAATGTCTACATGCATCATTAATTGACATTGATTATATTGTTCAAGCTGTGTGACCTTTCTTATTCTCCTTTTCTGAAATGTTTCTCCTCCGTGAATTCTCTGCCCCCTAAGACTCTGCTCATTTGAGTTGCTGTTATCAATTTGACTCACTATAATTTGATCCAGTTCTTAAAAGAACATAGGTCAAATCATACCTTCTCTCCTAGTTAAGTTAAACTGCTGCTGGATTGCTTTAAAAAAGATTTCAGGGGATACTTGAAATCTTGATATCTCAGGATAATAGTTTCAGGGGTTCATCTACCTTTCATGGCCCCAGAAAGGATAGAGACCACAGAATTTGAAATTTGGTTCTACATATCTATGCTCTTATTTAGGACTCTTTAATGAAATATGTCATTCATCCTAATATGACTAATTTGTGTGCCTGTAGCAAGTTTTTGAGATTTTGACCACTATGTAAGGAGCTGAGACATAAGACAGAAGCAGCAGACATGCTATCAGTCCAATTTTTCATAATGTTAATGAAGTCAGGACCCTGAACCTCCAAAACAAGAAACCAAATCTCATGACATTTTTTATTCTACAGACGTAAACTCTACAGCCACTCTTTTTGTCGTTGCTCCAAACATATGTATCTCATAGTGCTATTAATGCAACTTTTAATAAGTTTATTACTTTGGACAACAGCTGTGATTGCTGTGCAAGCCTATATTTAATGTGATGCACATTATCATGAACTACCCTCTCCCTATCTCACACACATCTCTGCTAACCGCTAATGAAATTTGTTCTCTCTATATTTACCTTCTCTTGTATTTTAAGTAGTGAGCTCATACAATATTTTGTAACTCTTAGAGAAAAAACAAATAGAAAGAATAGGGTTTCTTTGAGACTCTAGAAGTCTATTTGGTGCCATGGAGGTGGCACACCACTGCAGTTACCATCTTAAGATGTGTGTGTGTGTGTGTGTGTGTGTGTGTGATGTTAGTGGATGCTAATTTACTGCTCAAATAACTTAAGCAGCTTTCACTGAGTCAACAGGGAGGCTGGGACTGGACTGTGTTATGTGGAACCAAGCTGACTCTCACGGGGGTAATCAGGGTACTTGCCAGAAGATAACATTTTGCCTGACCTTCCTTTGATCTTTCTTTTTTCCCCAGAATTTCTCAGAAAGTGAAAATGGAATTTTTAGTTTACCCTTTCATCATGCCAAACCCTGATTTTCTTCATCACCCTCAATTGCTAATATTTTAAATGATAGTCACCAAAGGCGCTTGGAAAATCCTCTGATAAAGACAAGTTTCAAAGCACATTGTCTTGTTTTCTTTTGACTCTTCCAAGTTGAATATTAATCTTTCCCTTGTACTCCTTCTGTGATCATCCTAACAGCTCTTGCACTGGACAAATCCAAATGGCCGCACCTCAAGCTGCTGAAAGATGACAACTTCTTTACTTAGGCATCTTCTGGTATTCAATTGAAAACATTGTTCTTTGCTAAGCACATAGAAAATGCTTTTTAAAGTTTATTATTTGGATTCTTAAGTGGGTAAATGAATAGCTGGATGTTTGTTGATGGGAAAGAAATGGAAATTGCAAATTCTGTGTAATAAACAGATTGCCTTTTGGATGTCAAACATTCTACCTACAGGAATTTATATTTAAAACTAAGAAAATCCCAGTACTTCATGAATTGGGAATCAGGTAAATTTTCTAACAACCCCTGAGTTTTCTAATTAGCTCTGAGTGGAAATTTGATGAAAGATAACAAATCAAAAGAAGAATAGAGACCCCCTAAGATGATGCAAACAATTTAACTTGCTTTTGGGGTAGTGAGGGGGGGGGCTATTTTCAATCATTTTATTAAAATAGCTTTTATGACATGAATTATTTATTACTATTTTCAATGTTGTTATAAATTCTATTTTGAACCTCTGATGAAAATTTACTTTTTCCAATGACTTGCATGATTTGATGTGATTGGGAGTGATTCTAATCTGTAGGTGAACCAAGAACATTGGCAGTAGCATTATTTGTCCAGGACATAATTCAACCACGCTACCATTCTCTTCCCAGATGACATGTGACTTCAGCCTCAATCACCTGCTCAGGCTGTCAGTATATTTTCCACATTTGCCCTCCCATTTGCCTGAAGATTTATTCTTGATGCCTGATGGCAAAATGTCCTTGTGCCTGAGGGACCAAAGCCTAAGACCATCGATCTCATTTTCTTTCATTTGACACGAGTCCATTAGCTTCATCTGTCTTGAGAACAATCCCAGCTCAGAATCTATTTGATTTTTCTGTTTGGGGGACCTTTCAGAATTTCAAGGTTATAGAAAAATTGGCTTAGTGCAAAATATGTTGCCATCTGTTGCTAATTCCTCATTTCATATCCCATAAGGGATTTGTGAGACTAGATTCATATATTCATTTTAGCTAATTTTATTTCTTTGTACTTAGCCAAAGAACACATATTTAGGCTTGTATTTCAACACCAATGACTCAAATTTCATACTAATCAGCCATTCTACACCAACACATTGCTTTTGTGATATCCACACTGCCAGGCCATAATATACAGCATGTATCTATTTTGGTAGCCATAGGATAATATTACATAGTAACGGAGATAAATGAAGCAAGCAAAAGATTTAGAGAATATCTATGTCTATATGTTTCAAGGATAATAGGAATAATAACAAAACCTACAGAGGTTAAGAGACTGTCTCCAAATCATAATATTAATTTGTATTTCTGACTTCAGATGAAATGTGTTTACTAATTCAGAATCAGTTATAATAACTAGGTTTATGGTAATTACTTGTTAGGCAGATGTTGTGCATGAGGAGTTAGTAAATTATTCTTTTGGAAAGCTATAGAACTTCTTTTTCAGTAGATATTTGAAAGGACTTAACAAATATACTCTAGGAAAAATATGTAACTGTATAACACTCTCTAATTAGATAAAATTATAGCTAGAATCATAGATCTATAAAACATAGTATTAAATATTATGCTATTTTGTGTTTTATACTATATTGTATATGTTTCCTATACATTTTTCTATCTAAATAGATCTATCATTAGAGTCAATAAGACTTAGTTCATAAATCTTTTGGGGGGAAATATTATGGATACTGTTTAATGCATTGTTGCTTACAAGGGCAAAATGTTATAAACTCTCCAATTGCATAGAGTAAATTGTGTCACAATTTAGTGTGGTAATTTGAAATCATTAATATGCTTGGTCAAATGGAGGATCAGGGGGAAGAGGAAGAGTTCTGTTGCCCTGGATTAATACTGGGGCTGCAACAATGGGCTGAAGCATAAGAGCAGTTGTGAGCACGGTGCACGAGGAGGCAGAGTTTCATTCGGTGTTTGTTACACAGGACAATTGTGAGTCTGAATCGACACAAAGGCACCCAATAACATCAACAACGATACCAAAAAATATGCTACGCATTAAAGTTCAGTTTATAAACCACCATCCTATTTATGTCCACTATCATGTCAATTCTGTAAAACAGTGTATATATATATATATATATATATAGTGGTAAACTGGGTTCTCCAAAGAAGCAAAGCAAGGTGAGGCTTGTATGAGTATGTATATAGAAAGAGATGTATTTCAAAAAATGGCTCACACCATGAGAAGTCCATTTCAAGTCTATGGTTTAGATGTATGCTGACTCCGGAGATGTCTCGTAGACTCGTGGCCATTTGTAAGTAGCTACAAGGCAGGATGGACAGGGAACAAGAGGATGAAGCAGAAAGATCACAGGTGGGCGGATGCCCAGCTGAATAAACCCAAAGTTTTCAGTACACTGATGGTTTCTGGGATAGGCACATGACATAATTGGAAGGTGATGAAACATATGTAGGGTCCAGATCCAGCAGTAGAAATGAACTAGCTTCTGCACACAGTCTATCCTAGGAGTAGGCCACCCCCCCTCCTGAATGAAGCTTCCTTCAATTGCATCAAGACTGTGCATAGATTAACTAACCAGTTACTTCACAGACAACCCCATCATGGACCTAAGCACACTCAACCCAAAAGGCAAACTTACTGCCATCCAGGTGATTCCAGCTGAGAGCAGTCCTACAGAGCAGAGCAGAGCCCTTCTTGGTTTCCAAGACTTTAAATCTTTACAGGAGTGTTAGCCTCGACCTTCTCCCATGGAGCAGCTGGTGGGTTTGAACCACGGAACTTCGAGTTAGTAGCCTAACTCACTACAATACTGCTTCTCCTTTAGCCACACAAGGTTATGGTTAGCTCATTTTATGGGAAAAACCTGGCCCACCCAAACTGACATAATACCTAGATACCATACAGATAAAAATGATAATAAATCGATGGAATACTAACAGTGTTTAGTTGGTGTTATTGTAATGGCTTCCTTTTATGCCTTTAAAATTATCAAATTTAATTTTATTTTCATAATGAGGGAGTTCCAAACTGCTCATAAGACAATGGAATTCAAAGATAATGGACTTTTTTAAAGAACTTTTTGAAGTCTCTTGTGCATTATGGTGATAATAGTATTATATTATCAGAGAACAGGAAGCTCCGGGTGAAGAATAATGATAATAACATACCTAATCAATCAAAGAGGGTTTCCAGTCCCTCTCAATAGCACCTCTAGGTCTATCAGTTGATCAGTGTCAGCACTGGAGGTGCTATTTTCAGTGGTAATCCTAATTAAAATTTTATTTCAAGTTAAGTAATTATTTAGAAGCCTCGGTGGCAGAGTGGATATAAGTTAGGTTGCTAATTATAAAGTCAGCAGTTCAAAACCACCAGCTGCTCCTCAAGAGAAAGAGAAAGTGTTACTCCCATGTAAGAACTACAGTCTCAGAAACACACAGGGGCAGTTCTGCCCTGTCTTGTACAGTCCCTGTGAGTTAGTACTGACTCAATAGCAGTGAATAGGAGATGAATGGAGGAACGTTTGTGTTTAGTGTTTAGAAAAATCTTTGATTTTAAAGGTGACCTGAAATATAGAAAAAGGCAGAACAATGACAGTGGCAAAAGAATCTCGTGTTCATTTCTTAGAAATGTATACTAATGAAATGATGGAAATGTCAGGAACTAAGCTATCCACTGTCTTCACTTAAATAATACATGTGTTTTCTTGCCCTCATATAACTGATACCATATTTCTGTCCCAAGATAAAAAATAAAATTGTGATCTCATCTCCACATCTAATTTTCTATTCCTCACTATATTCTCCTTTACTCCTTTCATCAAAATGCACTTGTCCTAGGTTCAACTCCTCTTGGTCCAGCTTTCTAGTCCCATCTCAGAACAGAGTCTGTGCCCAGAGGGTTGCTCAGAAACAAAGACATTGCTCTGAATACAGGAATTCTTTGGGCACACACTTCTTTGCCAGAAGAGGTAGCCAACAGAAAGAAGATTTTTCAACTGGATGATTTTAAGCCTTCCTCAAATCAGACTGAATTAGGTTCTATTTGCTATAAGCATGGCCTGGATATAGAAGATATAAGAAAATCAATAGAATATTTCGCTCTTCTTTTTGTCTGGAGGGTTAATGGCTCAACTGCTACTGAAATTATTGATATTAAAACATATATTTAGGCATCTCAGAAGAAAGGGTTAGGGCTGAGTCCCGATGGCGTAGTGGTTGAGTGCAGGACTGCAGCTCATTGGCTTGGTGGTTCAAATCCAGCCACAACTTTCTGGGAGCAAGGCTGGGTAGCTCCCACGGCCACCAGAGGGCAGTGATGCCCCCCCCCCAAAAAAAAGAAAGAAGAAAGGGTTAGAGATCAGTCATTCAAATCCTATAGAATATTGTTTTACTGACACCCAGGATGTTACCCTGAATGGGAGTTGACTCCAAGACAATTAATTGCTTCTTGGTTGATTTTGAACTCCGAGGAAGGGATTGAGATTACATGATGACTGTCTTGCACATCTGCTTTGCATTTGAGGAGGGTCGTTTATGAAGGTCATAGAGCTGGCAGAGCTTTCTTTTCCTCA
Organism: Nesogale talazaci; assembly: GCA_004026705.1. NCBI lineage: Eukaryota > Metazoa > Chordata > Mammalia > Afrosoricida > Tenrecidae > Nesogale > Nesogale talazaci. Next base: position 61,406 of record PVJH01008203.1, read on the forward strand.
AGAGTAGAGAATGAATATAATTGCCAAGTAAAAGCCTTAATAACTTTCAAGAATATTTTTAAAAGGGTAGTCTAGCTCTTCCTTTCTGTTGTCCATATTTAGTAGGACATTTTTTTGAAAACTCTTCTTATGTTGTTGTTTCTTAATATGCTTCACATTTCCCACCAGCTCCATTTTTCACAACTTTTCTATATGCAAATAGCTCTCAAATCTATATTTTTAGGCCTTAGTTGCTTTAGAATTATTCACAAAGGAAATTTCTTCAAGAATAAATGGCTACTATCTGAAAATCAACCAATTGAAGTTAAACCTCAAGCTCATTTCTGTTGGAAAACATATAGATCTCAATAGAGAATGGTTGCATTCTATTCAAATCTAATTTACTACAAAAGTGGATAAGCTTGTTGGCCAACCAGGAGCCAGTAGTAACTGAGCCTGGCCTGAATCAGAACCTGGACTATAGTTTTCTCTGCAAGGGTGAAGGTCTACGTGTGCAGGGAGTCTTTTAACTTCTTACTTTTCATACTCCCTCTGTGTAAAGGTGGTGCCTAACACTCTGTGGTCTCTAGGACCTCTTCAAGCCTGAAATTTTTGATTCTAATATTTAACAATACACATAATTGTGCTTGTGCAGCATGGTAATTAGGTATGAATGGTAAGTGCCTCACAATAAATGGCTGTGATTACTCTCACCCCTACAGCAAATAAATCTATCTCAAAGTCTTTCCTACTCATTTTATTAGGAAAAAAAATCATTCCCTTATCTAGAATTGGTGTTAATGGCCTTTCATTTATCCTATAACTAACTGTTAAAGCCTTTTGTCATGATCATCTCCAATTTTCTTCTTGCCTTCATTTCCTCAGCATTATAGTCATCACAAGAGCACATAGACACAAACATTAAAGACTACTATATTGAATATTAATTCTCAAAAAACTGAAATCTCCCCCTTCTAACTCCAAGGTGGGTTGGGATTCTTTAATGTGAGGCTCAGCAACATACAAGATCAAGAGTATTATTAGAAATTAGAAACAAGAATAGAAGAATTGCAGAAGCAGGCACAAAGCAAAAAGAGCCAGTGACCAGTGTGAGGAGCAAGGAGAACAGGGCATCTGACTCAGCCTGAGCCAGGGCAGACCTGGCAGGTCAGCACAGCCCATAGCAATGCGTACTCTGAGAACAGAATTGTGCTCTGACATCAGAGAATATGAGACAGGGATTGTACCTGGGAGGATAGGGAAGGCTGCACTGGAGGTCATTGGCTCCTGGTTCTGTAAGTAAACTCACTTATACAATTATATAACGATATTCATTGTTATAATGTTAATGGACCGCTGCAATTGTAAAGCAATCCCTCCAAGAAAAGGAAAACAAACTCTCCGCTGTGGAGTTAACTCACTACCCTGTGGAGGTGCAAGTAGTTAGCCTGCTCAGCTGCTAAGAAGTGGAGCTTTGATACCACCCAGAAATGCCTTAGAAGAGGTATCTGATCATATATTTTTGTAAACACGGGGAGGACACAGTTCATTTTAACACACAAGGAGTCGCCAGGAGTCACCACTGACCAGAAGGCAGCTGGGACATTTGTGCAAGTCACGCGAGTTCTTTGAAAGGATGACTACTCTTCATGATCTTCTTTTCAGAGAAATGCTGCTGTTGAAATCCTGAAATGGAGACTAAGATCTGAAAAGCTTAATAATCTTAATATCAATTATAAAGGTCGCAGAAGGCATGCCAGTTTTAGGGAGATAATACATGTAAAGTAGCTCTCCCCCTTCCCTAGCTCAATGTGTCTATTTGTGGAATCCGCTGTTTCTTTGGATCAAGGCCCTTGAAGGAAGGCATTCATTCTTTGAATGTTCTATGTGGTGGCGGGGTGGGTGGAGGGGGGAGGAAAGCTTGTCGAAAATGGAATCTATCTTTAAAAGAAAACTGATAGCACTTGGTGTGATTTAATTTAATTGGGCCCATGGAAATCCTGAGCAAAGGTAATCCACGCCTTTATGGCCAGGTACCTCGAATTGAGAGGGACCCTTATTTTTACCATATATCTGTCCTTAGGGACAGTCCCCTTGAATGATGATAAAGTGGTCTCTAGGAAAGATTGTTTTGAAATAGAGTCAGATACTAGGGAAGCCCTTGACAGAAATAGAATTTGTCTCTCTTTTAGGGATAATTCAGCTATATATATTTTTAATTTCTTTCAGGCAGGTACAAAATCCTCTACTTCAGGGTTCCCTGCTGAAAATTTCTTCTGCAGGATTTAATGCTTTCACAGCCCGAGTAGGAGTGGAGGGATGTAGCTGCCAACTTGTGATCGATCGGAATGCTTTTCTAACGAGAGCATCTGGTTCTGTGGTAGCATTTTCATTGGTAAATTTTTCCGTTCAGTCATATGATTTGGTGTTCCTGATCTCCATGCCCTAATTTAATACACTTGACCCCTCTTTAGATTTTGTTTGTTGCCTTTTTATTTGATCCAGAACAAAATGTTCTCTACCTGAAACTTTATATGCTTTCCCTTGGGAGCTGTCTCCACTTTCGACTTGGGTTTCCTGTGGAATGTTAATGGCCACATGTGCCTCTGGTACAATACCCAGCTTTTTGGATTTCATTTGCAGATGTGAGCAGGCATTCTCTTTTTCAGCTTCTCTAATGGGATGCATTTCCAGGAGTGCCGAAGTCCTCTGTAATAGGATGTCTCAGAGTAGTAACCCGTGACATTTTCCTATAGAATAGAGATTACCGTAACTTTTTTCCCTAAACTGTACTTATTTTATTCTTGTTGTTGAAGGGATACACAACCAAACATGTCAATTCAGCAATTTCTACATGGCGCCACACTGTAACGTTAATTATACTCTGCGAGCTTGGCAAGCATGCGCACCCTCCTTTGCTGAGTCATTCTCCTTCATTCATGTCAGCACCGCCTCTTCAACTGCGTCTCTAACTTTTCCATTTGCTTTTGTTAATTTGGTCCCAAAGAGATGTCCTACAAGACTCTAATGGGCGAGCTAGGCTTTCTTAATATGAAAGGAAAACTACTGTTCCATTTTAAGATGATGTCAGAAGCAGGTTTTGGTTTCAAGATCCACTTAGGGCAGTGACTTCAGGGGTTCAGGCACCACCCATGGCTACAGAAATCTTAGACTCTATGAGAACCTGAAATTCTGTTCTGTGTGTCGCACCTTTTTATTCCCACTGATTCTATGAATATTAGATCCAAATGGTGGGTACTGCCAGCTGGAAGCTTTCCAGTTCTAGTCTCAACGAAAATGAACCAACTGCTCAGGGAGGCAATTAGTTGCACATTCCATAGCTTCTTCCTGACTCACCTTCTTCCTTTGTTGTTCCAAAGAATAAAGATCAGTTCTTGTGGCTTGGAAAACTGCTTCCAAGTCTTTAAAAGCCCAAGCACTATGCAGTGCTTTCAAAGGTATCCAAAGTAGAACTGGAACATTAAACAATGGAGTAGGATGACCCACGTGATCATGAGATTTGGTTCTTTGGTTTGGAGATACAATCATTCATTACCACTCAGTAACTGTCAAATATGTTCTTAAATCATTTTATTTGGGGTTCTTACCGCTCTTATCACACTCCAGCACACATCCATTGTGTCAAGCACACTTATAAATATTTTGCCATCATTCTCTTTCTTTGTTTTTATTTTATTTTTTTTACTTCTTTTGGTTACCCTGAATATTTGGTAAGTGGTGCTACTTTCTAATATTTGTGTCTGGGGAGCATTAAAAAACTCAAGCTCACTGCCACTGAGACAATTCTGACTAATAGCTTGACCCCAAAGCACAGCTTAGAACTGTCCCTATGGATTTCTGAGACTGAAAATCTTTACAGAAGTAGAAAGACTCATGGTGGTTTTGGACTGCTGACCTTAGTAGCCCAGGCCATAACCTACTACACCATCTGGACTCCTCTAGGGCATATAATGTAGAATACATTGGCCTTCACTTAGGGTTCAGATCATGTTGCTTTATCCAGGCCTTTACTTGGGATCAGTCAAAGGGTTGTGAAATGTCAGATATTGTAAACTCATTTGCTATTTAGAAAAATGAAGACAATTTAAATATTTGTTTAGATCTGCACTTATACACACCAGGTGCTCTGGTCACAGGATGGTTAAGTGGTCAGATATTAATTGAAAGAATGGTGCTTTAAAAGCTTTAATTAGCTGCACTGGGGAAAAGCTTGTGTATTTAGTTTAAGGAGGACACCCAGTGGTGTAGTGGTTACACGTTGGGCAGCTAACTGCAAGGTCAGCAGTTCGAAACCACAGCCACTTTGCAGGAGAAAAAAGAGGCTCTCTACTCATGTAAAGAGTTCGGTCTTGGAAATTCTGTCCTTTAGGGTGGCTCTGAGTGGGCATGAGTGTAGTTTAATTACTGTAATAACTTTTGTATGCTTGGATATACTATCTCAGTCACTTTATTAAATCTAATGAATCTAGTTGCATGAGTGGTCACAAATAATGGGCCTTTCCCTCAGCTCACATGTGTCTCCCTAAGCACATCTTGTTTGACTTTGTTTATGTTTGTGTCATTATGCTGGTTCATTGTTACCTATAGTATGAACTTCGGACTACTTCCACGTGTATTCCCTACCCTTCTTCTTTTCTGAACTGCTTTTTATTTTTGTTTTGCATTGTTTTTTAGACACTCTGATAAATATATCAGACATAAATGCTAGCATCTTAATCATCTTTAAGTGTAACACACAATTCAGCAACATTGATTGCATTCGCTATGTTGTCTACCTATCATCACTATATTCTTAGATAGTTCCAAAAGGTTGTCATCACCATCAACAAAACTCACTATCCCTTGCACAATGCATTATCATTCTCCCTTCCTTCTAGGTTATCGCCACTAAAGTTTTGCCTCTATACATTTGCTATTCTTATATTTTATTTCAATTCAATCACCTAATATTTTTCCATTTTGTGTGATGTATTTCACACTCTTTTCATAAAACATTCCAAGTCTATCCACCTCTGAACATGGATCAGAATCTTTCATGACTGAATCCCATCCCGTGAACATTCCATGGTGTGATTTTGTCCCCTAGTGTTTAGGCTATCATTTAGTGATAGCACTTGGTTTGTTTTCCCTTTTTGAGAATTCTGATTATTAGGGTAAGGACAGCAACGTACAAGTCTCTTGAGTCTTTTTTATCCCATTTTCTTTTATTTAATGATATTTCAGCTTTTTTTTACTGTCTAAAGAAAAACTCTGTGTGGTTTCTGCTTTAATCTCTCACTTTACCCTGGTTCACTCGTTCTAACCCTCTCCCACTCTAACCCTTGTTCACTCAGACCCTGTGTAGAGTTATAGTTGTCTTTGCACTTGGAATTATTCAGTGAACTTAGTTGCTAAAGTGGTTAGGCTAGCACCATAGACTGCTTTAGTCATGAATTCTTTCCAGTAGAAGGCACTGCAAGCTTTTAAGTTTTTGGTGTGATATAGGGAAAGAAAGATGATTGACAGGACTCTACTATTATTTTCTTTATGTTCATTTATTTCTTCTGTCACTTTAAAGTGCCTTGGCTCAATTTTGGAATGAGATAAAGGGAATATGAGGTCTAGAGTTGCCTATTCTGACTCATACAGTAAATGCTACTGTGTAAAATTGCTCTCTCTTCTCTTAATGAGTTGTTGGGTGTCACCAAGTCAATTTTGACTCTTCATATGGAGTTGAACAGCCTCAAGTATTTCATAGGTTACAGTCCTGATGGGACTAGGTCAACTGATCTTTCTCCCTGGGAAGAACAAAATGGTTTCACTGCCAACTTTTCAGTTAGAAGCCAATCACTAAGCCATTGTGCTGCCAGGCTCCTTTATTCAAAATAGAGCACACAGTTGATCTGCACATCCATCCTCAAAAATGGCTCTGCATAAGGCTTTTTTGTTCCCTAGGTATAAGTGCACTGAGTCATCTATTTTTCACCGAATCATTTTTCAATTAATATTTCACAGATAACTTTTCATACTCAATGTTTTATGTAGTGATTATGACAGACACAGATGAATAAATCACAGTCTTTGTTTCTACAGTGTTTTTAATTTTCTGTGAGCAGCCGACAAAACAAATGGGACATATTTCTAGGTTAAAAAAAATATCTGGGACTCTCTTGCCTTTGAATTCTCATCTGCCTGGTGACGTACTATTAATGCTTGAGATGGAAGAGAGAAAAGATGATTGGGGATGTTTCTTGTCTCCATCAGCCATTTCCTTGGAGAGCATAAGAGGATGAGACTAGATGAATTGTCCTTGAGACGATTCCCAGGGCACATTTCCATCTCTAGACTGAGTCCCGTCACAATTTCCTCCCTGTAATTCCAACACAGTGCTCCTGGGAGCTCATCTGATGTGTCTACAATAGAACTGCATTCATTTGATAGTAATTTGTTCAAACTGGCACACAGTTGAAGCAAGTGCTATTTCCAACCAGATGTCATATTATAAAGTCTTCCGGGTTTTACTTTCCTGAGAAATTCAAGAAGGTGGAAATCAAGATTCAGAAAACCAGAGGAAATCTAGCTGTGCACTTGCATACATGCACTTTTCCAACTATTCTGAAGCCTTTATGTACTCATGGTCAGACAGCACTATTGCACACATCCCAGGCCATCTCCAGACACTGAAATCTAATCAAGATTCCCCCAAAGGGGTTATGGGATCTTGTGAAAGAAGGGTGACAAAAGTGTGAGCAGATAAGCAAGCCCTGGAATATGGGAAATATTTTTCCAAAATAGTGAAGGAAAGTATGTTATATTCAAAACTTGGGAGTGGCACTTAAGAAGGACATCCAAGTGGCCAGGAACTCACTTTAGAGATTGAATCGATGCAAATGTGATGCCTATGGCCATATTGTAATGATCTTTACTACAGCCTCTATGTACAGAATGACCATATAATTTCTCAAGAATGATGAGTATTTAAAGCTGAAAAAACTGGTTTGCTTGTAGTAAATTTAGTCCTTACTGGGGAATTACAAATGGAAACAAAAGCATGACCTCTTTATTTCAATAAGCACTCGGGAGTAGCCCGAAACTCTCCTCTTAGGATATTAGGGATGACAGGCCAGAAAGAGTGCAGGAGGCCGTTGCTGACCTCCATCTGCTTCCATTCTGCATTAAGGCAAGGATCAGTCAGGCCTCACCCTCCATTCTGGTCTGAAACTCATTATTCCTCCCACGGCCCTCTCCTTCTAGGTTGGGTTTGATAATTCATTGCAATGGCCACACAGAACTCAAAGACAGTTCTCATAATCGATGGGGTTTATTGAGGGAGTTCACAGCCTACCATGGGCTAGGAACCACAGCTGAGATCAGCAAACAGGAAGGAGATAGGCATTGGTTCATGGCCATACCTTTTCTCTAGCAGCAGTCCGGTTTCTTTCTAGCCTTTAGCTTCTCTGTCATGTGACCCCCTGACATTTTCTTCTGTGGACCAGGAAGCCTACCCATCAACCCATCACTCTATCCCACAGTTACATAGTCTTAGGCCAGATAAGAAGTTACCCCATTCTCTCAGCTCTGCTCCTTCAAGTCTGCGTTCCATAGTGTCCAGGGCCTCAGAAAGAGATCTTGAACATAGTCCTAGGATTCCCATGCTTGAGATGGCTTTGAGGTATGACTTTTGTCTTTCAGGAAGCTATACCCTCCAGGAAAGAAATGGTGTGATTTGGTTCATACCCCTCCACTATGTTAGAGCCTTACTCAAACCTTAATCCTGTCCACATTAGTATAGTATAAAACACCTTCTGTGGTAGTTGCATACTCTTGTGTCAATTTGAGAGGATTCTGAGTGAAGGGGTGGAATCTAGTCTTTCAATAGGATCATAGTCAATGTGGCCTCTGTATGGACATGACCTTCTCCTGTGGATTCTGAAAAATCTGGTTTTCCTTCTTGAAGGTAGGAGACAGTTTCTCTCTGTCTTCACTTCCTTGAAGACTCTGTACTGACAAGACTGACTCCCTGCAAGACATCCTTGAGGAGAAGTCACATGAACCAACCCTTATGCAGCCAGAAACCTGGATCTGGAGAAGCCATGTGGAGACCCCTGCCTGTGCTGAGATGCTTACAAAGGCACTGGATCCAAAGACTTTCTAACCACTGGCCTGTGATCATCCTGTATTCAGCATCATTACATGTATTTCATGAGTCTGTAGAGGACTTTATAGATTGGTATTGGACATATGGGCTAATATTGGATGCATGGACTTGGACTGGACTTGGTTGGGATGCTTTCTTAAAACAGTTCTAGCCCTGGTGGTGTAGTGGTTGTGCACGGGACTGTAGCCCACTGGGATGGAGGTTCGATTCCAGCTCCACGGAGCAAAGACTGGGCCTCCTACTCCCACCACCTGAGGGCAGTGATGCCCCAAAGAAACAAACAAACAAACAAAAAAAACCCCTCTCTCTTATACGCATATGATTCTATGGATTTGTTTCTCTAGTCTACCTGCACTAACACACCATACAAAATAGTCACAAGCATAGACTCAATAATTATAATATACAAAATAAGGATTTATGTCTAGAAGGTTCATATTAATTGTATGATTGGATAGACACTATGATGATCAGAACAACTGATATCTCCCTTGTAGCACTTGATTTATTATGGGAGATCAAGGGGAAAAGGAATATGGGTAGCCATTAAGTCTGGGTAGTCAAAAATACCTTGAAAATTATTACTCTAGCGTTGATGGTCATCTGAGGCTAATATAACTTGGTGAAGCAAGGATTATGTAAAAAAACACATTGGTATCTTTAATACTGACATGCTGCTTATTTTTAAAAAATGAACTTTAAGAGAAAACATTTTTGTTAAGTGTTGGAATGATTCTAACAATGTTCTTCTTTGTAAACACCTATTTCCAGGAATATTAACATGAACACAGTGATTCAGACAGATCCATTTTTAAAATTCATGTATATAACCTACACACACATAATAAAGCCTCCATATTTGCCATGTCCTGTGAGAGACACAAAGTGGATAGGTTGGGATCCTGCCTCTTAGAGAGTCACAATCCGGGGAAAGTTTTGAAATTAGCAATCCAATTTCCTGTCATAAGCTTTTAACCACTGTTTTGTACCACAGCACAGGTTTATTTTGAAAATAAATTAAGAAAATATGTGTGATGTAACACAGTAGAAAAGCAAAGCAGTGTTAATTAATAGAACAAATGTCCTGTAAATTTCCTTAAATGAATATTTCAAAATATTAAAAAGGAAGATCCAAATGCTATTATATTATGTCATTAATGTTTATAATGAATATTTTATAATATTTTTATAATATTTTTATAAGTTTGTAAGTCTAAATGCATTCTAAATATGTATTTGGAATGAAGGAAAAATATAAATAACATTGATAAAAAATCAGAAATGTTGCATGAATATTCTATATCATCCAGAAGCTTCTAGTACTGAGTTTGCAGGAAGGTGATTTCAAGTCAAAATGGAATATGGCCATTGATAGGTGGCTGGCAGACTCATTAATTTAACCTCACTGTGGCAGCTTCTTCTTTTGTCTTTTGTGTAAGGGAAAAATGCACCTAGAAAATGCCTCTAATGTGCATTGCACTATTCTAGGAGAAAATGACATCTTCACATAATGTCAAAGGAAAAAAATCATCAAACAGCCTTTCTGTACAAATTGGTGATAATGCTATATAAGTGGAAGAAGGTGTAGACAAAATAGAATGTTCAGCAGGTCATTTTTCCACAAAGTGTTTAATACAGAAGCATTTTGTGTGTCCATGCTGTGACTTAAGCTGTTCCTAATGCTCAAGCTGGCCTACTTATTTATTATAAACATTTAGAGTGGAGGCCTTCACAAAAGACCATGATTAACAGAGAGTACTTTCAAACAAAAAAAGGTATTTGAATGCGACTTCTCTACACTTAGATGAATTGTCAGCAGAATTGTCTAAATTGGTCTGCTTTCCATGTCATTGGGCTTTGACAAGAACATGAAGATTCCTCTGGTATAAATGGCACATTTACCAATTTCATTTACACTTTTTGAGTGCCTACTCAATAGAAATTCATGGCTTTAAATAACTCAAAGTCTAAGTGAATATATAAATAAGCCAATAAGCATATACAGTACAAAGAATTAAATAATTGATAGAAGTTGTTCTATGTGTCCTGGAGACCCTGAATTGATTATGAGTAACTCCCCCTAGAGGATTTGGTGGGAAAATTACAAAGGCAGCAACACTCATTATTATGTTCAGTTTTATTGAGTTCCTGAGTGTATATCATATTCTGTATTTGGTGCTTGGAATACACTGGTGACAAAAAATAATGGTGTCCAAAACTGTGAAGAGTCTAATGTTTTTTCACCTTGAATGCTAACAAGTTTTCTGGCTGTTGACAGAAAATGTGACCCGCGATTCTTGGGTCAGACAAAAGACTGTTATTTATGGCAAACATGCATTTTCAGCTTCTTTTTGAGGTCATTCCCTCTTGTTCTGAAAGTCCCATGGGGCCATTGTACTGTGAATTCACAGGAACATTGTGCACACTATGGTTTTATGGGGAAAAAATAAGAAATGCCAAGTTTGGGAAGCCCCAATCTGATAAGAGAGCTGAAGGACCTTTCCCTAGCCTTAGTTTTATGAGCATTATCTACATTTTCCAGGAAAAGAAACAAATCAACTCTCTTCCTGGAAGGAGACAGTATCTTTATCTTTCTAAGGTGCTTGTGATACACACCTTCTTGGCAAGGAAGTCCAAAATAAAAGTTGATACAAGGAGGGTAGAACTTATAGGAGAACTGTGTTCCAACAAATAGCCCAATATCTCTGCTCTCATGAAATTTACATTTTATGGAAGCGAGCAATATTAATCAACACATGAAATGACATAATCAAAATTTGAAATGATACTCTTGTTATTGGTGACTTCAGTAGCACAGAACAAAATGTTTTCTGCTGTCACACTGTCTTCATTGATCAATGGTATATTTGTGTTCATTGTGTGGTAACTTCCCCTTATTATAGCCTTTTATTGGAAAGGTTTGCTGTGAGAGGAAAGTAAAAGGAAATAGAGGAAAGAAATAGGAGACAGAGAGCATTTATAGAGGTCAAAATACAGGCATGTAAACAGGTAACTATATTTATATATGATGATGGGGAAATAAATTTACATGCATGTATTTGTAGGGTTAGTATTAAGGCAGGAGATGGACATGGGCCTCCACTCAAGTACTTCCTCAATGCAAGAACATCTTGTTCTATTAAATTGGTATTCCATGATGCTCACCTTTCTGACATGATGGCCGAAGACAAACATGCACATATGCAATGGTGGTGAAGAAAGTTGATGGTGTCCTGCTATGAAAAGAGATAGCATCTGGGATCTTAAAGGCTTGAAGATAAACAAGCAGCCATCTAGCTCATAAGCAACAAAGCCCACATGGAAGAAGCACACCAGCTTGTGTGACTACGTGGTGACAAAAGGATCAGGTATCAGGCATCAAAGAACTGAAAATTATATCATTATAACTGAGGGGGGCTACAGATTGGGGACACACAGCCCCTCAATAGATAAAGCGACATCCCCTTACAGAAGGGTTGTGAGGAGGAGACGAAACAGCCAGGGTACAGTGTAGCAACAATGAGGCATGCAACTTTTCTCTAGTTCTTAAATGCTTCCTCCACTCACCCCACCCACCACCATCATGAACCCAATTCTACCTTAAAATCCAGCTAGACCAGAGGATGTACACTGGTACAGATAGGAATTGGAAACATAGGGAATCCAGGACAAATGATCCCTTTAGTACCAGTTGTGAGAGTAGTAACACCAAGATGGTGGAGTGGAAAGTGGGAACCAATGATAAGGATCTACATATAGCCTCCTCCGTGGGGTACAGACAACAGGGAAGTAGGTGAAGGGAGACATTGAAGAGTGTATGATATGACAATATAATAATGATTTATAAATTATCAAGAGTTCATGAGGGAAGTGGGAGCAGGAAAGGAGGGGGGAAATGAAGAGTTAATACCAAGGGTTTAAGCCGAAAGAAAATGATTTGAGAATGATGTTGGCAAACAAATGTGCTTTGCATACAATGACTGTATGGATGGATTGTGTTGTATGAGCCTCCAATAAAATTATTCTTTAAAAAAATGAGAGGTTTGTTGTGATGCATTCAGTTGCCATTAACTAATTTTCAGAAATAGATTGCCAGGTCCTACTTGCCAACTAACCTTTGTCTGAAAACTCCATGAAACTTGTCCACCATGACTGATTGTACTCCTTTCTGAAAGATTTTTGCGGTCACTTCTAGCATCATAGTGACACACAAACCACCACCATAGTATGACAAACTGACAGACAGGTGGTGTATAGCCAGTTTAAATGTCTTTCAAATGAAAGGTATGAGTTAGATCATTTGATGAAATGAGCCAGATCATTTGCTATGAAAGGGATAAGTGAAGGATGCTGATAGCGAGAATTCATTGTCGGTGGAATCACAGTGATGCGTTGAGGTGTGGAAAAATAGTAAGAGCTATCTATCTTGAATTGGAAGATAGCTCTAGGAAAAAGCAAAATTGAAGCAAAAATCTGATAGTGGCAGCAGAGTGAATTCCTTGAGTAGAGGATGGGGCTCCTTAAGAAGAAGAGAGCTGTGAGCTGATGCTGAGGAAGAGCACAGGGACTAGATAATTAAGTTCATTTTGGACTGTGGAAAGAATACAGGCCATCTTCCTAACTACTGAGTCTTACTCTTGTTTGTAGCATTCAAACTCCATTAAGTATCAATGCATCTTGATTGCCTATTTGATCAATTTCAAATGGAAGGAGTTAGCAGATTGTCCCTACCTGCTTTTGAAAGAAGCAAATAAACTAGGTCTGAAAGAGACTATGACCAGACTAGCAGTCAAGACAAAACCAGGAGCAACAGTGAACCTGTTGATCCTGATCATACCTTGTTCTCCCTATGGAAGTTGAAGTTGAAGTTGAAGATAATTTACAAAATTCCATGAGTGACAGAATACAATCTCAGGTATATGCTGCTTGGGTATAGAAATCATATCAAGAACAGATGTGATGGAGGGTGGAGGGGTGGTGGACAGGAAAGGGGGGACCGATTTCAGGGATGTACATACAGCCTCCTCACTGGGACATGGACAATGGGGAAGTGAGTAAAGGGACACATTGGACAGTGTACAATATTAAAAATTAATAATAATTTTTAAATTTTTAAGGATTCTTGGAGCAGAGAGGGGATTCATGGAGAGCTGGTATGAGGAGCCTAAGTGGAGGGAGGATATCTTGAGAGTGATGATGACAACAAGTGTGCAAATGTGGTCTGAATACAATTCATGTATGTATTGATTGTGATAGGAGTTGTATGAACCCCCAATAAAATGATTTATTAAAAAAAGAAAACAGCCCTGGTGGTGCGGTGGTTGCGTATGGCACTGTGGCCCATAGGGTTCATGGTTCAATTCCAGCAGCAACTCTCCAGGAGCAAGGCTGGGCTTCCTACTCCCATCGGGGCAGTGATGCAAAAAAAGAAAGAAAGAGAGAATACAGGCCTTTAATGTCAAGTTTCTGGCAAGAGGAGCAATAACATAGTAAGTTTTTGATCCTTAATTTTTTTTTGCTTTTATAGACATTAGGAGTGCACATAAGGTACTTTTTAGTGAGTTATTAAAATATTTCGGTGAGAAATGAAGTTTAAATTAGAATGGTGCTGGTGGAACTGAAGAGAAATAAATTGATTCTCTATATTCAGAGATGCTTAGGAGGTGTGGCAGTCACCTAATCTGGTGTCAATTTGAGGAGTAAGAGTATAGGGGTGGAGTCTAACTTGTCAATCTGGAGACAGTCAATGAGAGTTGTGTGGGCATTTTCTTCTGAGAATTCTGGGAAACGTGGTCATTCCTTCTTGGAGGCAAAGGCACTGTCATTCACTTGGAGACTTTCTACTGACAACACTCACTCCTTTGGAGATACTTGACTGACAAGACTGACTTCCTGTGAGACATCCCTGAGAAGAAACCACATGGACCTACCCTGATGCGGCCAGAAACCTGAACCTAGAGAAGCCACATGGAGACTCCTCCCAGTGCTGAGATGCTTCTACCACCACTAACTTTGCACCCACTGGCTTATGATCTTTCTGCATTCAGCATCATCGCATGGATTTTGTGAGTCTGGAGAGGGCCTTATAGATTGCCATCAAACATATGGGCTACTATCAGGCTTATGACTTTGGACAGAACTGGGTTGGATTGTTTCCTTAATGTATACTTACCCTTGTATATAGACCTCTTTCTTATACACATATGCATGCTTATGAATTTGTTTCTCTAGTCTACTCAAACTAACACAGGAGGTGGGCTGGGTTCCAAATTTCTACATTCACCTCCAATGATTCTCTACCATCTCGTAGAGACCCTGTATGATGTGATAGAACTGCCTCTGTGAGTTTCCCAAACTGGAACTCATTACAGGAGCAGAAAGCTCTGTATTTCTCACATGGAGCAGCCAGTTGTTTCTAACTGCTGCCTGATATAGCCAAAGCCTGACATGTGTGTTTAATCACTAGATCACCAGGGCTCCTACAGTGGGCTGTGTTAGGGAGTTCTTATGGAGTAAGTAATTAGGATGGATTTTGATTTTTCAAGTGTTGCTTGCATGATGACATATAAAGGAAAACAAAGACAGAGCTCAGAACAGTATATGCAGTAGCCCAGAAGTTGTAAGAAGCAAGGACATTGTTTCTCATGGACAGGGTTTGCAATTAGAAATGCAGTCTGTGAAACAGAGTGGAGCCACATTAAGTAAGGATTTAGATGCTACTGAGAAGTGTTTATGCTATTCTATTAGTCAGGTGTGGGCTTGTCTGTATGATTTTTCACACTCAGTTCTGGCTTTCCTTGTTTTGCTTGGTGCCACTTTGAAGGGAGAAATGTTCATATCGGAAATCAACCTTTCGTTCTTAGTACCCCCTTCCCAAATCCCTTTTATTCCAGCTCTCATTGAAGAAAGCACTTCATCATGTACTTCCTGGAAAGGTAATTTGCCTCATTTAAATTCAGTCTTATGTAATTTGTGTTTACATTTTTATTTGAGTGTGTATGATGGATGCGTACCTGTATGACTTATTTTTTCATTAGTAAGGTAGTATTTCTATATTTTTCTTTCAAGTTTGTATATGATTTTTATATTTACTAATTGATATCACCTGCTTTCTCTTTGTTTATTTTCTTTCCTTTTTATCTGTTATAAATGATCTTAAAATGAAACATTCCTTTTAAAAGATACTTTTTTGTTATTATTCACACATTTACAATTTTAAAAAAATGACAAAGGTTAAATTTTATTACTAGGTAAAGGTATAATCAATTATATGATTCTTGATTAGTGGTTTTTCACCTGTATATTAGAATCACCCTTTTACTTTGCACTAAAAGGGCATGATTGCAGCAGGTAACCACCTCTAGCTTTACAAAGTGATTGGAGAAGCTGACTTTACAGTCCAATGGGGAAGACTGATGTCCTTTCACCCTACAACCTTCTATACCAGTTCTGCCATGCACCACCCAACTTCTTTTCTGGGTTTGATCATTCATTGTAATGGTCACACAGAACTCAAAAACTCAGACAATACTGAAAGCTATCAGGTTTATTAGAGAGGTTAACAGCTTACAAATCAGTGTTAATAATGTTTAAGATATAATTCTTTGAACAGGATAACCTCTTCCCAATTTCTTGGGCAATGCATCTCTCTGTCACAAATCTCAGCCAGAAGGAACACTGTTCTGGTTTTGTGGGAAACACACCAAACTAAGTATTTGAAGGCATTGAGCTCATCAGATTAAGTGAACCTCCTGCTTGAAGACACTGGTACCATTTGCTGGGAAGTTCACCATTCTGTCTCATGGTCTGTCTTTTGGTTCTGTTACTGTTGCTTCTCTACCACTCTTTGAATGTTGCCATTCTCTGTCTTCTGCATTTAGATTGCAAAGTATGCAGAAATTTCAGAATCCAAGGGAAGTGTTCTTTTTGAATGATGTAAAATTCTACCCATCTCAGAGTTCCAAGGTTTTATAATCACAATTGACACTGCTAACAACTGCTCACACTGTAATCATTATCCTATCAGCATCTACCTCTGCCTTTTCTTATACAGAACCAACAGGAAGGGAGGAAATGCAACCAATCTGCTTCTTCCAACACAGTTTATTCAGGCATACAAATATCATGCCTGCCTAAGCTGTATCAAGTAAATCATTGTATCACACACCTGCAGATAAATTGATCATAACCTATGAGGATGGGACTAGAGCATTCATATTTTTAAAACATTTCCAAGAACTTGACTGTGCAACTTCTGAGAAATGGTGATGAGGTAGGGGTATCTCCATAGGAAGTTCTACGGCAGTTGTTGGATTTGGAGGCTGTGAGGCTATCTGGGGGATCTGGGACTTGCAGTTAGACCTCACCTCGTGGCACCCAGGCCTATATCCTGGCTCATGGGCAAACTTCCCCATGCTATTCCTTCCTCCTACCCCCACCATACACACTGTGGAGCCACATCAACCTGATGCCTGGACACTGAGACACCTCACACTGTACCATCCACACCAGCATGACATCATCGCTGCTGAAGCCCCCTGCCCCAATGCGCCAGCGTGGCCTTCCAACTACCAGCACACTCACCCTGCCACTGAAACCCCATCTGAGCAACATGTTCTTCCCAACCCCCACAGGAGAGCACCCTTGCTCTCCCTTTGTGATCAGCCTGCTCAGTGCCAGCCTCGCTGGCCATAACCACCATGGTCACACTGCCTCAGAGGGCTACATGAGCTGTCCTCCAAGAAGAAAACCATGGCATTCTAAGGAAAGAGTAAAGTGCCAGAGATAGAGACACAGTCCAACTCTGCAGTACAGTTGCCTCAAGGTAGTCCATAGAATCATTCTTACTAGCCTCTCATAGGAAAAAAACACACAGGTCTCCTAGGCTCCTGAGAAAATATAACCAAACTCCACCAAAATGTCACTTAGACAACAATCCACATCAGCAACCACTAAAAGAAAGCAAGAGAAACAAAATGCTATGTCTACAGACTACCTGAACCTCGCTACTTAACTAGAAGAAACAGAGTTTGATCCACCACAGACATAAACCTTTAAAATGCTGCTTAGAGCCATAAGGATATATGGAAACCAATATAGAAAAAGGAAAAAAATGATAGAGAGGATAGAATCCACATACCAAAGGGAAGGGATGATGCAACAGAATCAAAGAATAAGGTAAGATGATGGAAGAAGCAGAAAACCGTATCAGCAACTGTGAAGATAGCCATGCAGAATTTAAGAAACAGGAAAGCAATCAAACAAAACAATCAACAAAACTGGAGATAACCTGTGATCAAAGAGCAAAATTATGAAGAGGAGCAATTTTTGAATATTTGGGATACCAGAACAAGATAATGAAGCAATCAACAGCCAAAAAGGGAGGAAATTCCTAGAACTTCCCCAATCTAATGAATGAGAGCCAATCCAGGAAGCAGAGAGGACACTAACTAGATTGAACCCCCAAACCAGTGTTACAAGTAATGGAGCAAGATGAAAAGACCCCCTTTGAAAAAGAGAACCCAAAAAGATGGTTTCTTGTCTCCACTTGGATTCAACATCATCGTGGAGGTCCTGGCTAAGAACATAGGGCAATGGAAGAGCATTCAAGGTATTTGTCTTGAGAAAGAGCCTACAGAATTAAATTCTACAGTTAGACAATTCAACCTGTTAGACATTTTCAGAGCTCTTCATCCAACTGCCAGACAAATGAACAAACAAAACCCCACACATTAAAGTGCACAATGGCACATGTTCAAAAATTGCTAGGGCACAAGCCAAGCTTGAGCAAATTCAAACAGATAGAGGTCATTTAGACTTCTTCTTTGACCTCTAACCCACAAACCTGGATATCAACAAAAGACAGATTAAAAATAAAAGGAGGGGGGTAAATACTTGGAGGATAAATAACTTTCTCACAAGGAGTAGGTACTGGCCTAAATTAGAGCTGCAATTAAGAAACTAATGAGAATAATAGTACAACATACTAAAACGGATGAGATACATCAAAGAGAGTTGTCAGATGATGATAGAAAGTGATAAGTGCACATATGAAAAAGGAAGAGCGTTTCTTCGTCGATACACTAGCAAAAATCCTTTATCATTTGGAAGAGATTCAACAATAATCATTTTGAGAGCAAAAGAAAACAATAAAAATCAGGGTGGATATACATGTGTGAGAAAACAAGAAAGCAATGCAAAAAAATTGAATGCATTAAAGAGCTGTTTTGGGTTGTTGTTGTTGTTCTTTTGTAAAATGATTAACAGAAAAGAAAAACCATTGGTAGATCTAACCCATGAGTAAGAAGGAGCAGGCATCAATATCCAGGATGAAGGAAGAGACAGGGGAAATTACAACGGATGCTAATGAAATTGAAAGATTAGTTATACTGTCCTCCCATGAATTCAACAACTTGGAAGATGTGGACAAACACTTGAAAAAATAACCCCTCCCTCAATTATCTCATATAGAGGTCAAGAACCTGAACTGATCCATAACAAAAGAAGAAATAGATAAGGTTATCAGGGAATTACCAACTATAAAAGTACTGGTCCAGATGACTTTATAGAACAATTCTACTAAGCATTCAGGGAAGAGTTGACACCAATTCTACAAACGCTCTTCCAGAACATATACACGGGCATTAAATCACCAAGCTTATTTTATGGAGCTATATTAACTCTGATACTCAAACTGGGTAAGGATTCCATAAGAATATTGTTTTAGCCCACGTAGAATAGAGAAACACGCATATGTATATAAGGGAAAGGTTTATATGAAAGAGCACCTGTACATTAAGAAAACATCCCAACCCAGTCCAGTCCATTGTCATAAGTCAGATAATAGCCCATATATCCATTACCAGTCTATAAAGTCTTCTTCAGACTCATGAAACACATGCAATGACACGGAATGCAAGGTGATCACGAGCCAGATAGGGAGAATGCCTTTGGATGCAGTGGTGTTGCAAACATCTCAGCCCTGGCAGGGCTCTTCAAGCAGCTCTTCTGGCTTCGGAGGTCTGGTTCCTTCAGGGTAGATCCCTGCGACTTCTCCTCTGGGATGTCTCCCAGGGAGTCCACCTTCTGTCTTAGTAGTAGAGCTTTTCCAAGCAAGTGTTGCCAGCAGAAAGTCTCCAAGGAAATGAGCCGAGAGAGACAGTGTCTCTGCCTCCAAGAAGGAACTAACCATATTTCTCAGAATTCTCTAGAGAAAGTGATACTCACCACGAAGTCTCATTGGCTACCTCCATATTGTCGGGCTAGACTCCACCCGTATACTTTTAATTCTCAAACGTACCCCAAATTAGGTACATCGACAAATATAGACCTGCAAGCCTATATTCTAGTGACTATCAATGCAATATAATACACATGTATATAAAATGAACAATGCATCACGACTATGTGGCATGCATTCCAGGGATGCAGGGACGGTTCACCATCCAAAAAGCTCTCCACGTGGCCCATCACACTGACAAGGAAAAGGACAAAAGACACATTATAATGTCAGTAGGCACAGAAGAAGCATCTGACAAAAGTCAACACCCATTCCTAATTAAGATATGCAAAAAGATAGAATTGGAAGGAAATTACTGCGATGTAATACAAGCTATATATGAGAAACCCATAGTCAGTGCTACAATCCAGGGAGAAAAAACAAAAAATATTCCCACTGAAAAAGGGGACCTGAAAGAATGCCACTTGTCCCCACTTCTAGTCAACACCATCTTGGAGGTCCTAGCTGATAGCATAAGGCATTAGAAGGACGTATCTTGCAATTCAAGTGACTTCTGTTTATTGATCTTGTATCCTGTCACTCTACCATATTCCTCTATTGCTTTCAGCACTCCAATTGTTGAGCTTCTGGGGTTCTCAATAGAAATACCAACATCATTTTTCAAAGAAATGGGAAACTGACTACCAACTTCACATGATAGGGGAAGAAGTCCAGTATTGGCAATTAACTCCTGAAGAAGAAGAATAAAGTGGAGGAAGGGGGTTGGCATTAATTGACTTTAAAACTAATTATAAGCATAACCCTGGAACAATGATATATGCATGGAACAATGGATAGGAACAGAAAATTCAGGAAAAAACTCAGCAGCATACCAACAACTGATTTTTGATAAAGGACCCCAAAATAGCAAATGTGAAGGGGATGCTGTATTTAACAAATGGTGCTGGTAAAACTGGATATCTACTTATATACACAAGAATAAATTCAAGGTGGATCACAGACCTTGAGGTAAAACCCCAAATATCAGGATCATCAATGAGAAAATAGGATCAAAGCTAATAATTTTAGCACTGGTAATAAATGAGCTATCAGAAATAAGGAAGGATATACACTCAGAGGAAGTTAAAATAGGCAAGTGGGGCATTCTGAAGATAAAATGCTTGTGTACCTCAAAAGACTTTATCAGCAGAGAAATAAGAAAGCCCACAGATTGGGGAAAGATATTTGACTATGGCACATCAGAAAAAAAAAGCTTATTACTAAAGTCTACAGAATTCTACAAGCTTCTAATAAGATGATAGCAATTTGCCCACTGAGGTAGTGGGTAAAGGGCATGCACAGAAGAGTCACAAAGGAGGAAACCCGAATGGCCAATAAACATGAGAAAATGTTCCAAATAATTAGTCATCCATGAAATGCAAACAAAAACAACTATGTGATACGACCTGACACCACACAGATAGTCCAATTCAGAAAAGCAAAAAGCAACAAATGTTGAAGAAAGTGTGGTGATAGAGATTCTCATTCACTGCTGGTGGTCTTGTAAACAGTTAATATAGAGAGCGATCTTATGATACCTACAAATGATGGACTTGAGTTCCTTCATGACTCAGCAATCCCACTAGGTAGATACCATAAAGAAATAAGCAATGGACCTCAACCAGACATCCGTGCTTCAATGTTCATCTCTGTACAGTTCACAATCACAAAGAATTAGAAACTGTCTAACTTTACATCAATAGGTGAATGGATTAAGAAACACTGGTATATGCACACAATGGAGAATTCCCATGCCTAAAATATCACGATAAAAAGATGAACCCCTCGGCTCTGTGGAACGAGTGGGAAGATATTGTCAGAGAGAGAAGTTAGCCACACACCAAAGAACAAGCACCACACGAGTCCACGGAGGCAAGTTCAACATCGGCATGAGCACAGGGGGAATTGCACATATCTCTCTCTGTTCCTGGGCTAAGGAACATTTAGTCCAGCAAGAGCTGGAACAAACCCAAAGATGCATAGGTCATCAAGAATTAAAAATAAGTATGATACAGATAGTAGCTGGGGTGAAAGGCAAATTTTCCCCCCACTCTCACAGGCCTTCATAGCCTTTTCCTCTTTCCTCTGTATAGTCAGAATAAGCAATCCCAAGAAGACACTGACTTAACCTGTGGTGGGGCTGTGGTGGGGGAGGGGAGGTTGGAGGAGAGAGAGGAAGTGGGTGGGGTGGTGAGCCAATAACTACAGGGACAAAGGAATGAAAAAAAATCTAAAATTGATGGTGATGAGGGTGCAGCATTCCTGGCTATGTTTGATCAATTGAAATGTATATGAGAAGAATTACTGAGAGTGGAATGTTGGGTAAACACGGTAGTGGGCAGGAGGAAAGTAAAAAGAAAGACAAAAGAAGAAGAAAGTAAAAATTATGTATACAGGTATATATAGAGAGATGTGTGTATGTGTAAATATATAAATATATGCATATATGTGTGCATATATCTGTATATATATATACATACACACATACAACAAGGAAGCAGATGAACTTTGGGCCTCTGCTATTAATGTGCCACTGTATAATACTAACCTCCCCAGCATGCTCACTGAAGACAAAAATGGACACTTAAGCAAATGTGAAGAAAGTTGGGATCTTAAAGGCTTGAAGTTAAACAAGTAGCCATCTAGCAGGGGACCAACTAAACCCACATGGAGGAAGCACACCAGTCTGTGGGAATCATGAGGTGCTGATGGAAGCAGGTATCAGAGATTCAAATACAAGCAATCAAATTTATGGAAAGGAGGGTGGGCAAAGTGGAAATCCAAAAACAACATGAAAGATAATTGGGCAGGTCCTCACAGAAGGGTCACACAAAAAGGATGACAAATCTAGGGAGCAGGATAACATTGATGTGACATATAACTATACTGTAGTACTTTAGTATCTCCTCCCCTTACTATTATGGTCTTTGCTTTACCTCATTTGTCTTGTTAGACTTGCATATGTTCACTTGTAAAATTAAGAGCACTCAGTACATGAAAGCCAAAATAGATAACCTTTCAGAAACAGTAAAAAGACTAAAGATTCCTTGAGCATTTAGGAAGATCGGGAGTAGGGAGGAGTGGGGATCTGTTAGCAATGATGATGATATAACCCCATTTGATAGGAATGAATTAACAGAATTTCAGGTGAATGGATACATGAGATAGTGTAATAAACATCAAATAATGTTAACTATAAAGTAATAAAACAATAAGGGTACCTGGAGGGTCCGGAGAGGGAAGGAAGGGATAAAGATGAGTTGATAGCAAAGAGTTCAAGGAGAAAGAAAAGTATTGAAACTGAGGGTGGTAGGATTGTAAAATAATGCTTTATCTAATTGAAATATAAATCTTTACAATACTGCAAGAACTTTCAATATATGATTAGTAATTTTAAAAAGAACTCCACTGTGCATTTAAGGTCTTCAACAACTCTTTCTTTCAAAGGGTAGAGGATTCTTTCTTCATAGTCTGTCTTAGTCTGGAAGCTCTACTGAAACCTATTCACTTTAGGTGATTGTGCTGGCATTTGAAACACCAGTACAGAGCTACAAACATCAAAACAACCCACAGGCCCGCACAGTAAGACAAACTGACGGCCAAGTGGTAGAGTCTTTCCCTTGGTGCTCATCTTTATAGTCGGGGTCTTAGACACTGTTTGTCTTTTTGTGACTGATCGCTTCACTTAGCATAATGATTTCCAGGTCCATCCTGGAGGTTTTACTTTTTGCTTCATAAAATTTTTAGTGCTTTCATCACTGTCTTTTAGGGATGAATAATATTCCAATTAGTAGACACACCAGTGTTTCTTTTTCCATTCTTCTACTGATGTGCATTTGGATTTTTTCCAGCTTCTTGCTATTGTGAACTGCGCTACAATGAACATGGGAGAGCACAAGTCTATTGGTTTTCTTTCTCTCACTTTTTGGAGATCTTTAACCAGCAAGTAACCTAACATTCTTGAAGTAAAATGTATCAGATTTTGATAGAGTGTTACTTAATATATTCCACATTTTATCTACTGTTATTAAGAATGCTACATCAGAGTATCAAGGAAAATTTACCTATGTGTTTTTGTTTTTAAAGTCATCTGAATAATTTTTCCCTAATACATTTTTAATAACAGTAAACAGTTTTAAGTTTCATGAAAAGACGTGTGTGTTTCTAAGATGTTTCCTATGAGCACTAACTTTTCCATGACTTAATTATTCACACCTTAATAGCTTGAGAAGCACAATAAAAAACATACTGGCCATAAAATTTTGGGTGAGAAAATTATTGCAGTTAATTTTTTGTGACATTTAAAATATTTGGGTTTCCATTAGTGAATTCATTTTTATGCTTCTGGATTAAAAATTTCATAACCTATATTTTATCATAAAGTTGCTTGTTATACTTGCTTGTTTAATTTGGTAAGAAGGTATAGTATATCATTATTAATGTAAAGTAAAATTTTAATCTGTATTTATTTTCAATTCCAAAAATTGTTTTCTTTTATATGGTATTAATTTTGCTTTATAAATATTCTAGAACTGTATCTGTTCCTTAGTTTTCAAATGAAATTTCATTGAATTTATCATTAAATTTAAATCAATGTATTTCCAATACATTTCCATCCTTTCCTTTTCATTTTTACCCAATGTCATCATTTTTGCTTAGTTTTTAAATTTGCAATCTAACTTTTTAAAAAAATTAACAATATTCAGTCTTCTTGTGTTAGAAATATTTTTGTTTTACAACAAAATTGGAGTTCATAAAAATTATATCATTATAAATGAAGGGGAGTACAGACTGGGGACCCAAAACCTATCTGTAGGTGAAGCAACATCCCCTTACAGAAGGGTCCTGGAGAGGAGACAAGCCAGTCAAGCTACAGTGTAACAACAATGAAATATGCAACTTTTCTCCACTTCTTCAATGCTTGCCCCCCCCCCCCCACTATCATCCCAACTCTACCTTACAAATTCAGCTATCCCAGTGGATGTACCCTAGAACAGAAAGGAACAGGAAAAATGGGCAATTCAGGACAGATGATCCTTTCAGGACCAGTGTTGAGAGTGGGGATACTGGTATGGTGGAGGGAACATGGAGTAGAAAGGGGAAAACAATTACAAGGTTCTATATATAACATCCCTGGGGTATGGACAACAGGGAAGTGGATGAGAGAAGATATCGTACAGTGTACAATATGATGAAATAATAATAATTTATAAATTATCAAGGGTTCATGAGGAAAGGGGAGTGGGGAGGGAAGGAAATAGGAGGAGCTGATACCAAGGGCTTAAGTAGAAAGAAAATGATGATTTTGAGAATGATGATTGAACAAATGCACACATGTACAAATGTGGTTTGTATACAAGAGATGTCTATATTGATGTGATGAGTTGTATGAACCTCCAACAAAATGATTTAAAAAAATAAATAAAGGCTGAGCTTGGTGGCGTAGTGGTCGTGCACGGGACTGTGGCCCCCTGGGATGGAGGTTCAATTCTGGCTCCCAGGAGCAAAGGCTGAACCTCCTACTCCCACCATCTGAGGGCAGTGATGCCTAAAAAATAAATAAATAAATAAATAAATAAATAAATAAATAAATAAATAAATAAATAAATAAGTAAGTAAATAAATTGAAGGTCAGAGAGTTTTCACATTCCTTCTCTTCCTCCCCCTCTCCCAACTGTGTCTCCTGTTATTAAAATTGAGCGTTCCTGTTGGACATGTGTTTTCATTGATGCACCAATATTGCCAGGTGTTTACACTAGTTTTCCTTCTCTATGTTGTACAGTCCTATGGGTTTTGGCAGTATACAGTATCTGTCATTCATCCATTATTACAGTATCATGATGAGTGCTTTTACTGCTCTGAATATATCTCATTTTCCAGCCATTCATCTCTCTTCACTATTATTTACTCCTATGCAACCTCGAAAAAATTTCTCCCTTCATCTTGTTCTGCCTCTTCCAACACCTCAAAATCGTACTATGTTTAGCTTTCCCAGACTGATTGTTTTAACTTACCAGTAAGCATTTCAAGTTCCTTTGCATCTTTTCAATTCCTAATAGCTCATCGCTTTTCAGCATGAGATAATGCCCCTCTGTATGGTTATATAACAACTTGTTTATCCATAGACTTATTGAAAAACTTCTAGGTGGCTTCTAATTTTTTCCATTAGGAAC